>PVIJ01019181.1:0-24225 GCA_004024925.1 Scalopus aquaticus
CGGCAGCGGCGATGCGAGTTCGACGCCTGGCCGGGGAGAATCCCACATGGTGTGGCAAACTTCTCCTGCCTCACCCGCTGCTCCCCTCAGCAGTGTATTTCTGATCTGCCTGTTCTGCTCCCCGCTCTGTCTCTGGTGAACCCTCTCGCCACCCCACACCTCTGATCTGTACCCCAGCTTGTATGTATAAATAAATCTTAAAAAAAAAAAAAAAAAAAAAAAAAAAAAAAAAAAAAAAAAAAAAAAAAAAAAAAAAAAAAAAAAAAAAGCCATTATTACCGAGCACATGGCAACACAATCATTAAAAAACAGTTTTATTTACACATGCATTTTACAAACAATTGATTAATTTAAACTTAAACATTGTGAAGTTAAAGTTTGCAGCTTTAATGATCACTTATATGCCCCCCAAGACATTAAACTTAAAATTAATAGGTGCTATAATAAACATTTTCAATTTTCTAATTTACAGCAGCATACTGTCTTCCAAAATCATATATATTTTTAAACACACTATAGAAATTGGATGATCTAAAGGATATAAGAAAGAAGGTAATCAGAAAATAAGTTAATTCAGAGTACATATTCAGAAAAAGATAATGAGGTTAAAGAATATGCAGCTTAAAAATCAATACAGCGTCCTTTTCGTTCCCAATCTCCATATCGGGTAGGTTCTGGGCCCCTGGGTCCACCTTTTTCTTTGGTAACAGGATTAACATTATCTGGAAATTCTAAAGAAAGCAGAAGAAAAGCAGTCAATAGACATGGAGAAAAGATTAATTTTGATTGACAGGTCAATTCTGAAGAGAGTGTTACAAATTTGCACAGTTAATAAACTAGATCCAAATGACTAGGTTACTATGCAGTCTTTAAAAGAACTGTAAATGTGGTTCTTTTTCCTGAGGTTAAGAAATCACTATAGGATACCAGTTGTATATTGAATCAATTTTACTATCTGCATTAGTGACTTAGAATTCCTGGAGTATTCTCAGGTCCCAATCTGGAAAGCGTTGCATGTGAGCTGGTGCGTTAATGTAGAAGGAAAGGGGTGCAGAAAATATGGAGTATAAATTCATACCAATTGTACTCCCATTTCTTATCAGTAAAATGGGAACAATAACACCAGCAATACTATCTTCAAAGTTAAAAAGGTAATGCAGCTTTCACTACCACCACAGAGTCACTGAATATAGGGTTCAGGTGCATTGAATTCAGGTGCATTCAAGATTCTACTTCACCCTAAAACCACCACTAAGGTGGAGGAAAGCATTGCTGCTGGAGGAATAATGAATGTTAATTTTGCTTTCCAAGAGATGCTAAAGGCCATCTGCATCCACAGTGTAGAATTCCTGAACTACCAAAGTTCTGGACAAACACTAAGTCCATCTTTGTGTGCTTGCATTTAACTGTGATTAGTCTATGTATGTCAACTTGGTGGGACCCTTTGCGCTCAACACCAAATCAACCTAGTTAAGATTGATGACAAGAAACTAGGAAAACGTGTAGGCCTCTGTAAAACTGACAGAACAGGGGAACCCTGTAAAGTGGGTGGTTGTACTTGTGTGGCAATTTAGGACTATGGTCAAAGATGTCACTGAGGAATACTTCAAATGTAAGAAATGAATGAAAAAACTTAATGCTTGTTTCTCAAAAAAATAACAAAGAAATTCTGCACAGGGTCTCCCTGGTGCTGCAGTGGTTAAGCGCTGCGCTGTGGAGCTGTTGGCAGCAGCAACGCAAGTTCGATGCCCGGCCAGGGAGATTCCCACATGGTGCAGCAGACCTCTCCTGCCTCGCCCACTGCTCCCCTCAGCAGTGTATTTCCATCGATCTGCCTGTTCTGCTCCCCACTCTGTCTCTGATGAACCCTCTCGCCGCCCCACACTTCTGGCCTGTACGCCAGCTTGTATGCATAAATAAATAAATCTTTAAAAAAAAAAAGAAATTCTGCACAAATAAAATACAAGGTAATGCATGTAAATGGTCTAGCACTCCTCATTATAGGGTTCTGGCTTTACCAACTGGTTAGCTAGCACTGCCAATAATGGACATAATATTATCAGTAGTATTATGTATACATAATAGAAATATCCATCATAAGTCAAGCCCAATTCTGAGTAATTAATATACATAGTAACTCAATTTATCCTCAAAATAATCCAATCACAGAATTAAGGGCTTTATCTATCTTTACTGTGAATAAACTTTCCTCTACCTCATCATCATTCTGTTTTCCAAAGAACTGCTTCTTTTGATTTCCTCTAAAAGACTCTCCAAGAGAAGTTCTTATTTCCCCCATATCTCTGGGGTTCACTGTGTCTCAGTCAGGTCTGGCTCAAGATGGGGTGTTTAAACAACAGAAATTTATTTTCTCACAGTTTTGGCAGCTGGAAGTCTGTGATCAGAGTGCCAGCAACACTGGGTTCCGGTGCGGGCCCTCTAACTGAATGGCAGATGTCCTCTTCTTGCTATGCACTCATATGGCAGAAAGAGCGACAAACATCAAGCGCTCTGTTGTCTCTTCCTACAAGCACATAATTTCATCATGGGTCCCCTCCCTCAAAATATCATTTAAACCCAATTATCTTTCAAAGGCCCTATCTCCAAATCCCATCACACTGAGATTTAAGGTGTCAAATGCTATTTTAGGGGGACACCGCTCAATTCATAGTACAAAGGAGACAAAGGGTCAAGATATTCTGCTTCTTTGCTGCTACTTCCAGTCTCTCATTCTACCACCAAATCTCTACTGCACTTCTTCTTTTGAATCCACACAATTCACCTGTCCAATGCTTTTCTCCCATCTCATAATAAATTCAAAGATGCGTATCTTTTTGGATGAGATCAATATTTGTTTTATAGGTGCATTCTCTCTCTCCCATCAACTTTAATATCAGCATCACATTATTGAATTATCATATATTGGGGTCAAAGAGGCCCCCAATAGTATCTGGTAATCTTCATCTCTACTTCTGCCATTTACTTTGATGTTATTAACTCTTGAATATGTTCTTTTTCCAAATCCCACAGACTTCGGTCCTTTTCTTTCTGATCACGGCCTCCTATCCTTTGATCTCCCTTCTTCTTTATGTTTGTTTAACCTGATTTTCCTCTCATTAAAGTTTGCTCAGACATTTCATTCTAATCAGCACTACACTGGTTCATGCTGTCCCATCTCAGAGAAAAGCCAACAGTTTCCTAATTCATCTGTTTCTTGCCTCTCAAGGCTCCAGCCTAACCTGCACAGAAGGTGGAAATAATCTTGCTAAAAAAGAATCCCTCCTCCACATTACACTAAATGAAAAGTCAGAGACAAAAGACTACATGTTGCATGATTTCATTTATAGAAAATCCTAAAAGAGGCAAAATTACACTTACAGAAAAGAAATCAATGGTTGCAGGGCAATGGGGAAACCAGACTAATATAAAGAGCCAGGAGGGCTCTGTGGGGGATGAACTTTTTACTTTGTGTTGGTTACATGACTGTAAACATGTTAAAATTCACGGAACTGTTTACCTAAAATGGATGAATTATATGAAAATTATATTTTACTATATTTTAGGATAGCTGATTGAAACTATCTGCATTCGCAACATTTTAGTGCTTGCCCCACTGTCCATTGCATAAAGCCCACACAGACCTAGCACTTCAGGTCCTCCTAGATTGGAGCCAAATCTACCTTTCTAGTCTGGTATTTTATTAACCCTCTTCATATACTTTATGTTGTAGCTTAGAGGCTTATTAGCTGTTCCCCAGTCTCTTTTTCTTTTACGATAGCTCTCTTTTTGAAAACATTTCCCACCACTCCTTATCTATTTATTGTAATTTTACTGTTTCTTTAAACCCCAGCTCAGATGTTACCTTTGTCTACCTTTCTCTCTTTTTCTGTGTATCTCTCATGCCAATTACCACATGATGTCCTGGTCAGAGTGATTTATGTATTTTATTTATGTATTTCCTTTCCTATTCATTTTTGCATAAACAGGATACCTAGTTGCAAACAATCTTTCTTAGTTCTCTTAATAATAAAATCTATTCTCTACAAAGGGGCAACCTATAAATTTTTCTTAGAATGGTCTACCTTGCCTGGCACCACTGTTGAGAAGACCATCCTTGCCCCCACCAAATTGTCTTGGCACACCTTTTAAAAATCAATTGAGTGTGTTATATGCTAGGGTTTACTTCTGGAATTGCTGTTTCTGTGAGAGATTTTTTTTCAAAATTTTTCAAATTTACTTTCCCACAGACAAACAAAATAATTCCTCCTTGACTTAATATTGACTTTATATGCAATTCATGCAAGATAATTCAGTCATAATATTTTATTATGAAATAATTCAAAGAGTGTATGTGTTTCCTGTGTCATGTGTATTTTCAGAAGAAATCTTATCTATAAAGACTTTTTCTCCCAGTTATCTTTTAAATAATTTTTTATTTATTAAAGTAACATTGCATTGTAACATTATGTAGTTTTCAGGTGTGCATCATTACAAATCAACATCTGTATATACTGCATTGTGTGATATTTTAAGGAAATACTTCCTTAGATTTTGTGCTTTGCTAAAACCACCTGAGAAAAATTTTATCTTTAGATGACGAAACTTCTTTAAGTCTCCATCTTCATGGATGATTGCTCTGTTTATCAGATTAGATGGGGTAAAGTGCTATAAATTAAAATGTTTAGTTGAGCAAAAAACAAAAGATTTTATATTTTAGAAAAAGTTTCAGCACAGGTCTCTGTATCTTCTACTGTTATCTTCTTACCTAGAATGATGGGTTAATTCTCACATGCCTGAACAGTCATGGCAGTCTTCCAAAGTCCCAAAGTGGTATGTTTATTTACACTTATGCTGTCTAAATTTTATTTTTTGAATTCCTTAAAACATTCTTTGACCAAATTTGGATGCCTTATTATTGTTAATAAAATAACTATAGGTAATAACAGGTTTCTTTTGCTTTTTCCCCCCTCAAGAACTAAAACATTTTGATACTTCAGAAATTAAAAAAGGAGCTTTATTATACTCACTTGTCAGTGGCTCTTTTTCTAAACTGGAGTCTTCTGGGGCATCAAAACGACCTACTGGTAATTTTGGCTTCTTAAGGGACTGTTGGACAGGTTCAGACTTTCCTCCTTGAGAACTTGCTTTTCTCAAAGAATGACATACATGGGGTGATCCTAGCAGAGTGAATAAACAGGAATTTTTCATTTCTTCTACTTAAAAAATTTAATAATTTAACCAATTTATTTTTAGTTTACATATTCACATTTCATCAAAGTTCAAAAAGTACAACAAAAGGACATACAGTGAAAATTCTTCCCCCTTGTCCCTAGTTTTCAGTCATTTCCTTTTCTTGGAGGCAACCAATATTATCAGTTTGAAAAGAAGAGCTCAGAAATAAGTTAACCACTATCAAAATTGTAAAATCTTATATATATATAAAACATTAATCACTGTTTGAAGTAACCCCCAAAATACTAGGACTCAGATCATTAAGAATAATTAAATAGTATGACGTTTTCAGTGATAATATTTAGTATTAAAATTTCTGGAAGCCACAAGGGACTGTATTCTTATATTTACATTCTAATCATAGTCCATTTTTTTGGTGTCAACTAAACATTTAAAAAATGTAACTGGGCATCTCCAATGTTTAAATGAGATTACTTTTTTCTCTAGGTTATAAAGAGAAAGCTAAACCAACTACTGGTTGAGAAAATATTCAACAAGGGCAAAACCACTGTAGGAAAAAAATGAGTTCAGGATTGGAAACTTCCTAGAGAATGGTTTCAGAGGCAGAGAGAGTTGGGTACCAGTTCCAGCTATTCCACTGTGGCAAGCAGAATAATGATCAAAGATGATCAGAATCTAATAACCAGAACCTATGAATAGGTTAGGTTACATTGCAAAAAAGAATTCAGGTATCAGGTGGGATTAAGGTTGCTAATCAGATGACCTACAATTTGGGAGATTATTTTAGATTATCTACATGGGTACACTGTAATCACATGAATTCTTCAAAGGGGAAGAGAGAGCCAGAGAAATGGCAGCATGAGACAGATTTGACTGATACTAGCAAAGGGGCAATGCGTCAAGGAAGGTGAAGTCGGGCCTCCCTGGTGGCGCAGCGGTTAAGCACTGCACTGTGGAGCTGTCGGCAGCAGCGATGCGAGTTCGACGCCCGGCCGGGGAGAATCCCACATGGTGCAGCAGACCTCTCCTGCCTCGCCCGCTGCTCCCCTCAGCAGTGTATTTCTGATCTGCCTGTTCTGCTCCTTACTCTGTCTCTGGTGAAGCCTCTCACCGCTCCACACCTCTGGCCTGTACCCCAGCTGTATGTATAAACAAATAAACCTTTTAAAAAAAAAAAAAAAAAAAGGAAGGTGAAGTTGAAAGAGGAAGAAAAAAGATTCTCCCTAGAGCCTTTAGAAGGAATACAGTCCTAACATCTTGATTTCAGCCCTGAGAGATCCAGTACTGTAACCTCCAGAACTGTTAAGATGTTTTGCATCTTACAAGTTTGAGGTAATTTATTACAACAGCAGTAGGAACCCAACACAAACACTAACTAGTTGTTTGTCCTTTGCCAAGCATTATATAATTAGGATATTAATGTAGCTATTTTCATAATATTCTAGCCTTCATTCCTATGTCACCCTACCCCATGCTTTTAAAAATTACAATTATACACATACACACAAATTTTGTTTGTACACATGCATGTGCCTCTGTGTATACATACATACCCTCCACACTGAACATGGAATTTACACAAGATTTGGTTGTAAGCTTATACAAAGTTAGCATTACATATAAACTACTCTAACAATGTCAAAATAGCACATCAGGGAGTTCATTTGCACATATACTGCATAGAGCTCAGTGACTAGCAAATCTGTTGAATAAGTGATCAAATGGAATTGGAAACTATCGTTCTCCCACAGACCCAAGAGCTCATACAATATAAGGATTAAAAAAGATACATAATTGAGTATTTTAATAAAGCTATGACAATGATACATAGAATTAATATAATTTTCTTCCATCTATATGCTCATTATATAAAACACATATTTATGGTACTAATTGGCTGAGGAAAGTTACATGGATCAATAAAAATTTCAATATATACTAAAAACACTTATCTAAGATTTTTGCTCATTTACTAACTTAGAACACAGACCCTTTTGCCTTCAACCTCATGCTTCAATATCTAAGGGCATACTTTAGTTTTTTATATGTCCTCATAATACTTAAATATACTAAAAGACGGAAGAGAAAAATCTAGCAATAGTGTCTTATAAGGTAGCATATATTTTTATTTAGAAACTAAATAGAAAACACAGTAATCTGAGTTCTTATTGTATTAATATAGTTCACATCTCATGTTGGCTTGTTGCAGTTGAATATTTAGAAAAATAAACTGAAATTTTTAGTGAACATAAACTACACAACTGAAGGACTTTTTAGGTTCAAATCATAGGATTTTTATCAATTAGTTATTTGTTATCTGAAATAGGATTCTTTAGAATATGATATTATATCCTCATTTAGCAAGTCCAGCCTTTATAACAGAAATGTCTGTCCATAATTTAATGTACAACTATCTATCAACAAATCTATTACCGATTTGTAAATTATACCAATTTGCTTGCTAAGTCGTAGTAGTTCATTAATAACTAATACAGACATACAGAAGGAATTTTGACAAATACAAATTAGTTTCTACATATGAGGACACATTTTAATCTACTTTGAAGACAATTTTTTTGCATTTGGTTATGAATTATATTTTATCATACATTAAATAACTTACTTTGAAATCTAAAAATTAGCGAGTATTTAACAGCCACCACTACTTGTGCACACAGGCTTGACTCAATGCAGTAAAACTAAAATTTCACATTTTATGTTTGGTTGGCTTTGCAAATTAATTAAAAAAAAAACCCACCTAATTGAAAGTTTGAAATGATACTCAGTATAAAAAGTATTTGGTATGTTTCAAAATCCCCACCTACAAAATACAAAATCTGAAGCTAAAAATGTTACTTCTTATGATGCAGATGACTAATTATAAATAATAAAAATAACAAATATGTGTTAGTTGTTTACCATGTGCCAGGCACTTTTCTAGGGGCTGAAAATACGTCACTTTAAGCCTCATAATAATCTGATGAAGCAGGTCTAACGATCTTTATTTTAAAGTATGTCTGTTCAATATGAACAAAATCAGATGTGGTGGAATGAAAACGCCCCAAGTAGCCACTTTTCCTTTCTTCCATTTAGCTCTAGGACTCCTGCCCCGACCTCACTAGTCATTAAACTGAAAATCAGAACGCCAGATCACATTTCCTAGCCTCCCCAGCAGACAAACAGCTGTGTCCAAGTTGTGACCAATGGGAAGTAACGTGCACATTTTAGGTCACTCCAATTTTAAAAAAGTCTGATTGCCCTGGATTTCTTTTCCCACCCACCCCCCCACCCTTGACTTGTAATATAGGCATGGCAGCAATCCAACCTCAACCACAAAATGAGGCGGTCCAACAAGTATTTGTTTAATCTTAGTTCCAGAAGGAGAAAAAGGGAGGACCAGTAAACTACGACAGGAATCTTCATATGTAGTAAGCACAAAACTTTAAGTAAAATAAAAAAATAAATAAGAAACAACACATTTAGGCATAAAGTAAAATTAAGAACCTCCAATATCAAAGGAAGATCTAGAAAGCAGCCAGAAAAAAAAAACAAACAGATTACTGATAAAGGAACAAAAGTTGAGCTGGCCGATGACTTTGCAAATAGCTATAGTAAAAGTCAGAAGATAGAGTTATGAGAAAATGATACTCATTGAAACCATCTTTCAAAAACAAGAAATTAATTTTCCAGATTAAAAATGAAACACAAAAACGAGAAACTTTACCATAAGACTGTCACCAAAGGAACTTCTAAGGAATATACTTTAAGAAAGTGATCCCAGAGTAAAGGTGAGATAAGAAGGTATAGAGAGAAAATAAAGAAGGTACAGAGAGAAAATATCATACATTGATGGTATAAAACAAAAGGCAACATTTGTGGAGTCAACAAAAACCACAATCCTACCCAACACACACAAACACACACACCCACCCACCCACCCCTAAAAGGCTGAGGAACAAAGGTAGAGAATGAATGAATGCAAAAACAATTTTAAGCTGTGTACTCTTTAGGGGAAGGTAAAGATACTTACTAATTTTAGCCTTCCTTAACATTTTGTGTGCCGGTGCCCTTTAAATTTACCAGCCCTTGGGCCCGGCCATTTTCTGTGCCACTGCATGAATGGTATAAGCATTCAATAAAACACACACAACTCCTGAACTACTGGATATTAAAAAAACTGTAGTATCTCTCATAAAACACCTTACACTTTCACCAAAACAATGTGTAAAGCTTCTAGATTGAGTACGATCAAAGAAATAGCTCCTACTAGTCCCAAATAAATCCACCGTGGCGTGAAAAACCAGAGACTAGATGAACATGTATTAATACGTGAGCGGCCACCTGATACTGGTGACAAAAACACGTACTAACACGTGAGCGGACCACAAAGTGTTAAGTATGTTTTTGGATTTCAAGGGTAAAGAATAAAAAACAATGTGTATCTTCTGCATCACTAGCATTAAAAAAAAAGGAAAAACACTTAATTCAAACAAAGCATGACAAACAGAAGATATAAAAAATAAAATGGTAGGAAAAGTCAATTATAGCAGTAATTTTAATAACTGTAAATGCACTGAACTCTCCAATGATAAGGTATAGACTTTCAGAGTACCAAGAAAAATAAAAAGTCCAGCCCTTTGCTGTTTATACAAGAAGCCCCATTACCATGTTTTTGTTTTTTTTTTAAAGGTTCAATATTGCGGATTGAAGGTTTGTGTGCCCCCAACATTCATTTTGAAATTCTAACACCTAATGTGATAATATTAGGAGGTGTGGCCACTAGGAGGTAATTAGGACATGGGAGTGGAGTCCTTATGAAGGGATTAGTGCCCTTATCAGAAAAGATAAGAAAGCTTGCTCTGGCTTTCTGTTCTCTACCACTTGAGGATACAATTAAGACAGTCATCTGCAAATCAGGAAGCAGACTGGCACCCTGATATTGAACTTCTCAACCTCCTAACTTCCAGGACTCTGAGAAATAAATATTTTATGTTTAAGCTACTAGATCAATTTATTTTGGCAGTCTGAACTAAAACATGTGAGATGTACCACTTCCATGTTTTTGTATTTCTTAAAAGGGGACTCACAGACAATGGAACAAAACACTAAGAAAAGGACACAAGTAAAAGACATAAAACTGACAGACTCAACCAAAAGTTGATTCTCTTAAGAGACTACAATTACATGTATAGTCCTTGTTAGGGATAAAAAGAACAACGGAAGGCAACATAAATGATATGAGAAAAAGAGTATATAATTATATAGAGAGCAGAAATGAGAAAAAAAAAAACCCAAACATCTCAGGAACTTTATACTTACATATTCTGTAAGTATACAAAATGAGCAATTTTCTAGAAAAATTTTACTCCTCAAAACTGACTGAAGACCTAAAAAAAGAAAAAAAAAACCTATACTACAATATACTATATGAATACTACAATAATCATTGCAGAAATTAGACTAGTAATTTTAAATCTTTCCTTAAAGAAAGGAGCAGATTTATATAGTTTTACAGATGAGTTGTACCAAACACTTAGGAATGAATCATTTCAATATAACAATGAAGGGGACAAGATGAAAGATATTGTTCAAATTCATTTCATGAAGCTAGGTTAACTTTAATTAATTCTAAGTTAATTAAAAATTTTATGGAAATTGTAAAAGGAAATTAGACCGGCTACTAGACAAACTTAGCATATCAAATCCAAACTACATGGCAAAAATATAGCTATCATGATCAATTTGTATATTTTCTAGAAACACAAGAGTGATTCTGTACTAGAAAAATCTGTAATTCACCAACGCATCAGATTAAAGGAGATAATGATATAATCCTATCAAGATGAGGAAAAAAAGAATTCAGTAAATTTAAGATTGAGTCTTTTAAAAAACAGACAAATATATAAAGAAACCAAACTCCTTTTAGAAATAGCAGGAAACTTCCTTAATCTGATAGAGGGCACATCTATAGCTAATGTCACATTTAATAAAACATGAACCCATTCCCTATATAATCACCAATATTATGTCTGCTACAACCACTTCAGACAACATGATACTGGAAATAGAGCATGGATAGAAAAACCAGAGAAAAGAAAAAGTATTAAGATTTTAAAGAAACAAACTAGGTTTTTGTTATTTGCAGGTAACACTGGTCAACAGTGAGATCATTACTGACTTAAAAAGGCCCTCCCTAATCTGTAGTATCTTGGTGTGCTGCACATGAATATAACCCTAAAAATTTTTTATTAGCTCTTGTTTTGAAGATATTTCAAGATATTCATTTTGTTTCACCATGTACATTTATCCAGTAGGACTGCACCAACGTCCTAAATCAGCCTAGAGTGATGTAATATTGCATCACATTGCATAATACCATCATGCAAACATCATCCAGAGTTGATTGCATCATTTTCTGATGTAATGCAATACTACTGCCAGGCGGCTGCTGAAGTAAGCTGACGTCAGCAGTGCATTACAGAAAGCCCTATCGGAAAGATTGAGCATTGAAAATATTTCAGATTTTGTGCGAGACAGTTGAAGCTACTGTTCCATAGAACTGTTATGATTTTATCCATGTAAGCACAATACAGAACAGTAATGTCTCGAAAGTGCAATAATAGCGTGGACAATTTCTGCTGTATTTATGGGGAAGTGACATTTGCCAACCAGAAAAAAAGTATCACTTCTCAAGTGAAGAAAGCTTATCTTTACTTTGGATGCAAGGTTGGTGACCAAGACAAGGCTTGGGCCTGCATATATGCTGTGCTACATGTACATCACAGCTTTCACAGTGGTTCAATGGCAAAAGACCATAAATGCTGTTTGTAGCCCCCACGGTGTGGAGAGAGCTAAGCAACCACATAAAAGACAGTTACTTCTGCTTGGTTCCTCCTCTTTCTGGCAGAATAACAAAGCAAAAGTCGAGAACAGTCTATCCAAACATTCCGTCTGCACTGAGATCAGTTCCACAATGGTGAGGGGCTTCCTATTCCAGAACCTCCAGAAGAATATTCTCTTGATTCATCTGATGAGGACAAGGGTGAGCAAACCTGTTCTTCTGTTCATCAGCATGCAGTGATCCAGATTTTCACTGTGGTGCATCATCAACCCCACAGAGACTAACACAGGAAGAACTAAATGACCTGGTTCGTGATTTGGACTTATCCAAGAACAAGGCAGAATTGCTAGGATCAATACTCCAACAATGGAATCATCTAGAAGATGTCACAATTACTTTCTATCAAAAGTGCCACCAGCAGTTGGAGCCTTTCTTCAGAAAGGAAAGTACTCTGGTATTCTGTTCGATATTGAGGGCCTCATGAATGCCTTAGAAATCACTCATGACCCACAAAAATGGTGACTATTTCTAGTCTCTTCAACTGAGGCTTAAGGCTGTGCTTTTGCACAATGGAAACTGTCTTCCATCTATTCTATTCCTGAACAGCTGTACAAGAGACAAGCGAAGAAATCTAAGAAGTAGTTTATGACTTGATTTTTTACAGGTATTAACTGCAGGCCTATTACTATTGGCATGCATTTTGTGACGTAAACATCAATTTATTGCAGATTACAAAAAAAACACCCTAGAGCCAAAATTAGAATTTGTTACATTCACGTTGAGCACACATAAATTGATAGGAAATGATTAATTTCATTTCAGTAACATGACTTTTGTAAAAATTTGTTGACCAGAGTAATGAGTGTTTACTTTGCAACAACCCTGCCAAAATCTGCAAATAAATAAAGCAATTTAGCTAGCTTATTGTATACAAAATTAGTACGTGAACTGTGTTTCTATACATAAGCAACAATAAGAAAATGATAATTAAAAAATATCAAACAGTATTAATCAAAAATCTCAAGAGGAAAATTTGGTGGATCTAACCCAACTAAAAACCAAGATTTATTACAAAGATGTAGTTATCGTAACAGCTACCATTGTATAAGTGGGGGAAAGGCACAAAACACAGACCTGGAATAACTGGTTAATGATAAAGGAAAAAAAAGTGAAACTCACACTATACATGAAAATCAATTCCTGTAATATAAAGGCTTAAATATAAAAAGCAAAGCCATAATGGAGCCTCCCTGGTGGTGTAGCACTATGAAGCTATCCACAGCCACTGCAGCACGAGTTCAATCCCTGGCCAGGGAGCTAACACACATGCCACAGCAGACCTCTCCTGTCTGGACTGCTGCTCCCCTCAGCAGTGTATTTCAGTCAATCTGTCTGTTCTGTACCACACTCTGTCTCTGGTGAATCCCCCTCCACACACCTCTGACCTACATCCCAGCTCTTGCATGCATAAATAAATAAGTCTTCAAAAAATAAAAAAAGCAAAGCCATAGAACTTTGATAAGAAAATTAAGAACATCTTTATTCTTTTAGGTAGGCAAGGCTTTCTTAGGACCACAAAGCACTGACCATAAACAAAAGGATCAAGACAAGATTACAATAAAATTTTGAATTTCTGTTCATCAAAAGACATCTTTCTTTTGAAGCTGTGTGATTATACATGCAGATACATTAGTCTACTGTTGGAGTTTTCTTTTCTAAAGACTCCTTAAGAGCGGCAAAACCAGCCCACAAATGGAGATATTTGCCACTTAGATAACTAAAAAAGACTTAGTATTCAAATACATTTAGGAATAAAAACAAATTTTTGACTAGGGTTCCAGGAACATATGATGGGGACAATCTTTTCAATAGGTAGTGTTGGGAAAACTGTATATCCACATGCAGAAAAAACTGGAACCTACCTTACACTACTATATTCATACAAACTTGTGTATATGAATATATGGAAAAGACAAACCATTTAGAAAATGAAGAGATACTTCAAAAAAAGCTAGTATTTGAAAAGATAATTTAATGAGAGAAGAGTTAAATCACAATAAGCCAATTCACTAAGTTATCACCTACAGGCAGACAAAAATAGTTTTCTGACAATATTGAATGTTGGCATGTAAGTGGAGTGACAAGAACTCTAATATATTGCTGGTAGAGTATACATTGCCCGGAAGAACAGGTTATTTACAACTTGGTATCAAAACGTAAAATTCAACAGGCCCACACAGTATGCTCCAAAATTCATGCATTGCACCAGAGCTCTTAAAATTGACAAAAATGCATAGCAGCCAATCCTGGTTTTTACACAACGACCAAAATGTTCACTGGGAGAATGAAAATCTATGACAGACCCACAGTTGAAAGCGTAACTACAACCTCACACATAGATATGGATCAATATCAAAACACAGTGTTAGTTGAAAAAAGCAACTAAATACAAATTGTATGAAGGCTATTTCTACAGAGAAGACAAAACTTGCAAAGTTAGACAACTGCATCAGAAAACAGTCAATTTGCTGCTTGGCAATGGAAATGTTAGTGGGCAGACTAAGGGGCATCCTGGGACCCCTAAACCTTGAGTGCTCTAAATAGGTTCTGCCATCTCCTCATAAAGACAAAGCAAACTAGATAGTGCTTATTTAATAGAAAAGGACTTTAACAGAATTAGTGTGCAATAATAACAAAAGAGAAACGATACAGTTTTCCAACGAAGCACGTGAAGTTACCCATTCCCTTGTGGGTAAATGCCAAGCCAAACAGAGTTGGCCTGACTACAGGACACTGAGGCAGAAAGCTTGCCACAGTCTAAGGCACCTTCTGGTCAGGAACCAGAGGGAAGGGGCAGAAGGAGCCCAGGCAAACGTGGAAGGAAAATGCAAACTCAAAATACAAGTCCCCATAAAGGCTGCCATTATCCTCCCTACAGGTATTTCACTCACTTCTCTTTCAAATGTCTCCTTCCATGTCCCCCAAGTTCCTAACACAAGTGCAAGACCGAGAAGCAAAGGGCTGCTTCTTCACAAGTCTCTCTTCTCCATGTGCCCCTCCAAGTTTTCTCCCCATGTCCTCCCTGCCTTCCTTTCTAGTTTCCCCTCCACCCATCACTGCGTGGGGCAGGGAACATGGAAGCTACCCTTTTCCGAACACAGTTACAGAAATATTCTGTCCATTAAATTGAAGAATGGGTTCATAAATGTTGCTTCTCAACTTACACCTTACATAAACTTTTGTTATCAAATATTTCATTCTTAAGTTTTTAATACTAGTGAAAAAGGGAAGATAAACAACACAACAAAATTTTAAGCAGCATTTACCTTGAAGCTTGTGTAACTAGGTACTTTCACTTTTTATTACTAATTTCTAAATCATTGTTTTTTTTATCATTAACAATAGGCTTGTGTTGGGGGGAGGAAGAGGAATGGTTACAGAATGATGAACAAACCGCACAGAAATCTGGGGCCAGTTATTATAGGAGCAGTAATTCAGTTCAAATTACACACATAATTTCTCCAGGATGACCTACATTAAAACTGTTCGGCACACTCTGCAGTTAGTCTGTAATACACTGAGAAAGAAGTCCAACAAAAAAGGACTGAAAATGTTTTTACTGAAAGGGCGCACACTTTCTCTGCATTAACAATACTTGGATCACATAATTTTTAATATACGTATTTGCCTTTGGTTCACGTCCACACGTTGCCAATTTCTTTTACACTGTAATCTCACAAATTCTTTTTGATGTAAATAAATAAATGAGTTGCCACCATTCCCCAAAAGCTCTTTTTTTTTTTTCTCCCTATAAGCAGGTGCACCCTGCCAGCTCCTAAAACACACTCCAGAAAGCCTGCGGTGCTTCAAGGCCCGAGCAGTGCCCGGAAGGAAGCAGAAATCCCAGTTGGAAGGACTTTGGGATCTTCAATTTGTAAGCCCAACCTGGAGATACCGGGCCCCAGCGTAGGAGGGACATGCCCCGGGCCCCAGCGTAGGAGCCTGAGCCCAAGTGCAAAGAAGCTCGGCCAAGCGCGGCGTCCGCGGACGCTGGCGACACAGGCGGCTTGCCCTTCCTGGCGTTTCTTCAGCGCCCAGATCTCCGCGACCCGCCCGCGGTGCTGACCCCAGTCCCCAGCATCTTACTTGCCACTCTCCACGCTGCGGCCGAGACGCGGCCAAACAGCCGAGAAAGCCTAGACATGGTCATGGCCGCGACGCCCTCTGGTTTGGTCCTAGGCCCGGCAGGGAGTCGCCCCCGGCGTCCCGGACCGCCCCACGGTAGGGGCGGGGCATGTGCGTGACTGGGCGGGGCCTCGGCGGGCAGGCGGGGCGACCCGCCTCTGAAACACTCTAGGAGTTTTTGCTGCTGGTCCAGGTTGTCTATAGGAAAATGAGGGGCAGGAGTGGTTAAACATTCTCACCAAGAGCAACTCAAAATTATTCTGATCCCCAAACCCAAAATCATTACTGAAGTTGAATGAAGGGATAGTTATATTTATTCCTCTCAATCTAAGGCGAAAAGTCTCCTGGCAGATGTATTTCATAGGATAAAAATTGAGCACCCTTTCTCTTTTGCAAGAATAAGTCTTTCCCCCCCGCCTTGGTTCTTTTATTTCTAAATCTTTTTTCAATGAATTCCTCATTCATCAGTTTTGATTCATTGACCAGATAACCTGAAAGATGCTATTATTGTGTGACATGCAGAGCCAGAGAAGTCTCTCCAAACTGCCAAAACAGTTCTAAAACTCCAATAGCTTCAATGTGTTCAGCACATATGTGGCGTATCAAGAGGTTTTTATATCACTTACGGATGTCTTTACAGAACAGTGCAAGTTCCTAGAATTGTCTTAAAAAAAAAAAAAAGATTAAAGCCGGACCTCCCTCATGGCGCACTCTAAAGCTATCTGCAGCCACTGCAGCACCAGTTCTAGCCCCAGCCAGGGAGCTAACCCACAAATGGCACAGCAGACCTCTCCTGTCTCACCCGCTGCTCCCCTCAGCAGTGTATATCATTCAATCAGCTTGTTCTGCTCCGCACTCTGCCTCTGGTGAGTCCTTTCACTCCCCACCCCTCTGGCCTACACCCCAGCTCTTGTATGCATAAATAAATAAATCTTGAATTAAAAAGATGAAACTTTTTAAGAAACATTTTGGCCCAGCTATTGGATTTTGGTCATGCCTATGTGACATCAGAAAACTGCAATCTCAATTTCTCATCATGAAGCAGGAGTAATATCATCAAACTCAACAGGAGTCTTTTCACTAAAATCAAGCTGTATGTACAGAGCAGAGCCAGAGCCACAAGCCAAGTAATTACATTAGTGGGTAACTCATCTACATGATAGAAGCTCTTAGCTCCTATCAATAGCTTAATGATGACTTTGTTATGACCATATGACTATTGCAAATTGTTTGATTAGTAATCTATTTGACCAACCCTATTGAAGAAGGGTTCTTCATCAGAACAAGGTTACTGTATTATTTATCTATGCTGTCCAGCATATTACATCTATTTTTTGTGACTTGACACAAACATTTATTCTTTCAGTTTTTGTAGGTTAGGAATTCAGCAGCCAGGGTGCATCAGACTCCAGGTCTTAAATGAGGTTGTAGTCAAGCTTTTATGGAGGCACATCTAGGGGAGGATGGACTTCTAAGCTCACCAACATGATTATGGATAGGATTTAGTTTCTTGTGGGGTTTTGGACTGGAGGTCTCTTTAAGTTCCTTGCTATGTGATCTTTCTCAAAGGTCATGTCACAACTCGGCAGCTAGTTTTCCAGAGTGAAACAAATGAGAGAATAAGAGAGCCTGATCAAGATCTAAGCCAGTCTTTTTATAATATCAGACGTGGCATTTTATCACTTTTGCTGTATTGTCATTAGAAGTGAAACAGTAGGCCCAGCCCACTCTCAAAGGGAGATTATACAGTGATGAATACCAGCAAATGGGGATCAGTGAGGCCTATTTTAGAGGCTACCTACCAAAGTGACTTACTCTGTAGACTTCCTTCTCTCATCACAGCTGTTAGCTCAATGGACCCACTAACAAGGTAGTCACAGTGGCATGGAGACTTGTATTTTTAACCTAGTCTTTCCCTTTGCCAAGACTGATCGACAAGCAACACTAAATGTAGTGACCCATCTGATCCCCTGATATAGTACTATATTATGTAGCCTGCATGGCAGGTTTGGTTACAATGGAATCTAATTTGTTTTATAGGAATAGATACTATAGGTTTGGATTGCTTTCCTTGACTTATGCTTACACACTCCATCTGTGGACTTTTTGAATACCTTTTTAACCAAGTAACTCATTTCCTTATGTCAGCATCCATGAAATCCTATCAAATGAGCTTGGAAGCAGGGTAAACTCTTCAGTCTTCACCATCCATATCTATTTCAGGTTCTGTTGGTGTACCAAGTTTTTGTATCCAGGAAGAGGTACAAAGGGATAACATATTTTTCTGAATTTGAAGTTAGGATTGCCATGTGGCCATTTTTACTTCATTTCCCTAGGTTCAAAAAAGTGGTTATGATTCTAGCTGGAGTGACTGACCCTGATGACTACAGGGGGTGGGGAAGGCAGGGGGAGGAGTAGTAGGGACAGAAGTCTCACTAGAACTCAGGGAATCTCATCTCCCAGAATACCTCTCCCTAATACCATTTTGGATTATAAAAATTAAGCAAATACTATTGCAACTATATAAAGGCAAGACTATCCAAGTCTTAGACTCTTGGGTCACCCAATGGGTAAAGAGATTTTTATAAGCTGAGGTGCTGACTGAATACAAAGTGAAAGTGGTGAAAAGTCATAACCATCTAGGCTCATGACCAATGACAGAATTGGGGAAATGTATTTACCATAGGTTTTTGTTTTGTACTTTTAATCAGAAAATTGGGGTAGTAAAACATGCTGCTACTCATCTCTCTTGGAAATTTTAATTCAGATGGTATGTAATGGGAACTGGGAATTTGTATTTGTGATTCTAACTAAGGATGCTTGCAAAGCACTGCCCTAGCTATAATATTTACATCATTGGGTCATGCATTTGTTTATATATTTATTTAATTTCCATTTTCTTCCTCATCTTGTACTATCATTATATATGTGGTAATGGTGGTTAGGTCACAGTTGTCATGGTTTGCAAACTACTGAGACAAGATTATGACAGAACGACAGGAGAAATGCACATCACACTGAGATGTAGTTGAAGCCACATGAGGGATAATAAGATTATGCTAGGAGATAGCATTTTTAATGTGTAATTATGAGAAGAAAGGTGTATTTAGATGTTGGAAAGACAAAGAGAGAAACTGCAGTAGACCTCTGATGTTTTTGTATTTGTTGCTTAGTTATCAAACCCATTTCAAGTTTGGTGAATCTTGGTAAGAGAAATAGTCTCATTTTCTAATGTGGAAGGTGGGGTCAGCTAATACTTGCTGATAATACTTTAATGCCTGACAGTCTGAGTGCTGGCATAAGACCAGGTTTGTTCAGATGGACATTTCCACTAAATATTGAATCTGGAATGAGATACAAATAAGCAGAATGTTTAGAATTCAGTTTTCAGAGGCACCCCTGCTAGCTGGAAGGATATGCAAACTTCTAGCTCTTCCTGAAGTCAGAACGTAGCTATGGCTTTGATCATCTACTTTCCTTTGACTTGTTTTCCAAATATGGTTTTCTAGCATTTCCATTAATTCTGTGAGTTACTTAATATTTCCAAAAAAATTTTTTTGTTTTAGTCATAATTGTTTTTTGTTGTTTTTAACAACAAACTATAACTACATAACTATAAAGTATATAACTCCTATGCGTTAATGAGAATCATTTCTAAAAGTCAATTATACTGCTTCAGATAATCACTTCCTCTCTCTTTCTGAAGCTCATGCAATATTTAATTTGGAGAATAGTATATGATTGTTTTTCTGGCAAATAAGAAGTTAAATCTGTTAAGATTTTGAACCATGATCATATTTGAGCTTTTAAATGTGTATTAAAATAACCAAGAACCAATCAACCAACTATGATCATAAGAGCAATTTACTCTTAAATACTAATCTATGATTATTAGTGAGAATGGATCCTTAAAACAGAACAAAAAAAGGATCATCTGATAAATTTGGAAGATTATTCAAACTTAGAATAAACATGGTATTTCAAATTGAGGACAAAAGTATGTTAAAATGAAAAAGGTGTGTGGCAAAAATAGATGGTAGATAATGCACATATTTACATTTTCAGTTTCAATGCACTTAGCATGTATTATTGCTTAAAGTCACTAAATTTTCAAGTAATTTTTAAATAGTAAAGAATTATGGAGCACAATCAATGAAATACTTTTAACTACTTAATATATGCAAAAGTGTAACTTATAAAAATACTTTATAAAGCCTATAAGTTATACAATCATATTGGTCTATAAAGTAATTAATATAGGCAATTCAATTATAAATAAAAACATAGCCTGTAGTATTCTGAAAATAAGTGTTTTAGTTGTTCCTCCATATGGTCATTTGTTCATTTATTAACATCAGAGGCAATAACACAATGCTAAAAATAAACATGCATCGATTATACAATATATACTTACAAAAACTTCTTTCCATCACAAATGGCAAATGCAAACAGACTTTCTGTACACCTTTAGTGCATTATTATTTTTCACAAGTAAAACAGGAAAGAAAAATAGTGAATTAATGCTAGTCAGCACCTTTAGTAAAAGTCAAAAGACTTAAACATCTCCATATATCAAAAACATCTGCAACTATATCACCAAACATGTAAAGTTAGTTATTTTGTTCCATCTTTAACATGAATTTTATTTACATCACTCTTTTTAGTTCAACAAATTTTAACAATATTTAAAAATTACCTAAATTCATAAAAGTATTTCATAAATTTCAACATTTATTATGTATTTACAAGGAAATTCATGAAAAAAGTTAAAGAAATGTAGTCAGAAAATTCAAGCAACATTACCAAATTTAGCAAAATTCCAACAAAATCAAGACAGGGGCATTCAAACATTCAAAAATCTCTAGATGCTGCTAACATGAACATGAAAAGTTCCAGTAATAAAAGTCAATATGAGAAACTATGTTGAAGTCACTGATAGAAAATATATTTTAATATGCATGACACGTTTAATAGCAACAGTAATAATGATTTTGTTTTATAGAAAACTTTTATAACATTGTCATATATGAACTGCCTAGTTTTACAGGGCTAAAGTGTAAAGTTGATTTCAAAAAATATATTTTAGCAGCCACAATTTTATTTCCAGTTAAAACATAGTAAAATGTTAAAAGTAAAATTTATAATTAACTAAGTAATACCCCAATACTAGAAAATTTAAAATGCCATGCTATTCTAGCAAATAATGGCCTCTAATATGATGTGTCTGATGTAAGGACTGTGGAAAGCCAATAATAAACAATCAGACATACATATGGGCTTAAAGTTTCACTGAGATACCTACATAGCAAAAAATATGAAAAAGTAATAGAAAAGTAAAAAGATAAAATTAAAAAAATATTGCACAGCCACATTACCTAGAAAGTAAAGTTGATGTTTAAAAAGCTCTAAACATGGATGATATAAATTATCTTCCATATAAAAAGGTATAAATAGTTCTTAGATCTTATCAGCATCTACAATTTAATATAATACATTATGTAAATGTTGAATGAGGTAACTGTCAAGTCTCTAACAATGTTTTTATCCTATTGAAAATATTTAAGGGCAGCAACCAGGAAGAATTTCTCTAAAAATATTTCCGAATCAAGAACAGCTATATGTGCAGCTCTCCCAATTAGTGAATCAGCTGTATTGGGTAGTGCATTGATGATGTTATATCGAACCAAATTACAGTCTTTGCTTTGCAGAACTGGGCGAAGCAAGTTGTGGATCATTTCTGAATAGATTTGTCCTATGGAACAAATAGAAAAAAGGAAGATCAGTTTACATGAGTAACTGAAAAATTCTATGCCAACATTTATATAATTTATAAAATTATTTTTATTTAAAGCAGAAAAAGTCTTTTAAAAGGTCTTCTTTTTCTTTTTAAAGATTTATTTTTATTTTTGCATGCAAGCTGGGGTGCAGGCCAGAGGTGTGGGGTGGTGAGAGGGTTCACCAGAGACAGAGTGGGGAACAGAACAGGCAGATTGACTGAAACACACTGCTGAGGAGAACAGTGTGTGAGGCAGGAGAGGTCTGCTGTGCCATGTGGGAATCTCCCCGGTTGGGCATCGAACTCGTGCTGCAGCTGCCACAGCTCCAATAGCTCCACAGTGCTGCGCTTAACCTGTTTCGCCACCAGGGAAGCACAAAGGGTCTTCTTTTCCTATTTTCATGTTGTTTTCAGAAAGAATTAGCAACTTCCTATAGTCAGTAGAACTATGTCGAGTTTGACTTAAAGATGAAAGATCTGTTTTTCCCTTGGTCTCAATGTTTATTTAATATTTGGTTTGGCTTTAATTCTGAAGTTGTGCTCCTCTCTTGCTTTTTTAGTTAATTCTTAAAATGAATTTGTTGTGGTCATGAAAAAGGTTAGATACTCATACATACAAGGGGCAAAATAGTTTTTAATGCTCATACATTACCACATTACTAATACAAGAGTACTAACACATATCCACGAAACATAAAGTTTAGGGATACAGGAATTAAGTATCAGAGGAGAGGAAGAATGTAGCCCTGAGGAATGGCAAGGGAACAATGTGTACAAGTATAACTAGAAAAAGAAGAGAGAGGTATTTAAGAGAAAGATTAAATCACATAGATTCATAAAGAAACATTTATTCCCACGTCTCCTCTTAGTTTTCATTTTTTTTTAAAGATTTATTTATTTATGCATATGAGCTGCGGTACAGGCCAGAGATGTGGGGCGGTGAGAGGGTTCACCAGAGAAAGAGTGGGGAGCAGAACAGGCAGATCGACGGAAATACCAACCAAGAATACTCTACCCTGCAAAGCGCTCCTTCCTCTGCGAAGAAAGAATATGGACCTTCTCTGACAAACAGAAACTACAGAAATTCATCGCTACCAACCCCCACTCCAAAACTTACTACAAGAAACCATGAAGACAAAACCAACAGAGGAAAGACCATGAAACACAGAATAGGTAAGGATTAGAATCACAAAAAGGAAAAAAAAAAAAGACAAATACGGATTACTGTATATCAATATTAACTCTAAATGTAAATGGACTAAACACACCAATTAAAAGACACATCATAGCAGGATGGATCAAAACACAGAACCCAACCTTCTGCTTTCTGCTGTCCACAAGAAACACGTTTAATTGCAAAAGATAAACAGAGATTAATAGTTAAAGGACGGAAAACAATCCTACAAGCAAATGGACCAAGAAAGAAGGCAAGAACAGCTATACTTATATCAGATAAAATAGACTTCAAACTTAAGAAGGTAAAAGAAGACAAAGCTGGTCACTACATCATGATAAAGGGGACAATAAAACAGGAGGATATAATACTCATCAACATATAATCCCCAAATGAAGGAGCACCAAAATATATCAGACAATTATTATCATCCCTGAAAACAGACATTAAAGAAAATACATACATAGTAGGAGACTTCAACATCCCACTTTCTCTATTGGACAGATCAAGAAGACAAAAAGTAACCAAGGACATTAAAGCTCTAAATAAAGACCTAGACCACACGGGATTAACAGATATCTATCGATCACTTCACTCCCGAAAAATTGAATACACATTTTTCTCAAGTGCACACGGAACATACTCCAGGATCGATCACATATTAGGCCACAAAACAAACCGCAACAGATACACTAAGATCAAAATCGTACCAGCCTTCTTCTCTGATCATAAAGGAGTCAAACTGGAAATAAATCATAAAAAGGAAAAAATAAACCTCCTTACCTCATGGAGACTGAAACCCACATTACTGGAAAACCAATGGATCAATGAAGAGATCAAAGAAGAAATTAAAAAACATCTAGAACTGAATGACAATGAGGACACAACTTTCCAGAACGTCTGGGACACAGCAAAAGCAGTAATAAGAGGAAAATATATAGCATTACAAGCTCACATCAAGAAACAAGAAACAACCCAAAGAAACAATTTAATCTCACATCTCAAAGAACTAGAAAATGAACAACAAAAAACCCCAAAAGAAAGTTTAAGAAAGGA
>PVIJ01019182.1:0-24227 GCA_004024925.1 Scalopus aquaticus
GAAGCACTGGGAACTTTGTGACCCATGAGAATCAACATTTGAGTTAACAGTAAGGCAAGGCTGTTCACACACACACAAGGAAAAGTTCAAAGAAGGAAAGCTTCATGGAGGAGGTGTCATTAATTCCCTATACCATTTGCCAGTTGTGTGACCTTGGCAAATTACCTAACACCCTTAGTCTTGGTTTCCTCATCTGTAAAGTGTCGGTAATAATGGACTTACCTCATAGGGTTATGAAAATTAAATGAGTGCTCTCTCGCCCCTCTCTCTATCTTTCTCTACACACACACACACACACACACACACACACACACACACACACACACACACACACACACCACTTAACATTATTGATAGGTTCTTAGAAACTTTGACTTTAATCAAAACAACATATAATGAAACCAATTTAACCATAGGGTAATTGGTATAAACAAGAGTCATGTTCCTACAGCATATTTCTGGTCACAAAATCATCACTAAAATTTAAATAAAGACCCAAAACACTTGTAATATTAATCAATCATTTGTATTCATGCATTCATTTTCCTGCCTGCTTATTCCAGTTCAGGTCAGGGAGCCTGTCCCAGCAGCTCAGGTGGCAATGTGGGAACCAACCCTGGACAGGATGCCCTTCCATGACAAGATTCACCCCCCTGCCACCCCCCATGCATTCAGATGGGGACATCTGACATGTCATGAACCTCACATCCATGAACGACATCTTTGGCATGTGGGAGGAAACCAGAGTATTAGGAGAAAACCCACTCAGACCCATTCAGAACTACAAAATCTGCACAGATAGGGGTCCTGATTGGGAACTGATTTTTTTTCCTCATCAATATTAAAGCTAAATGACATTGAACAAGACATTATTTGAGGACCTGCTGTGTATATACAGGCTTGGCATAGTTCCTGGAACTGGACAAGTATTCAGCAGGCATTGTTTGGGGGCAAGGCAGGATTGGGGAGGGATGGACAGACACTGGCTCCACAGGTGGGACTGTCAACACCCATGGGAAGACACCATGATCAACCATGGAAACCGCTATACCTCCCCGGTCTGCCCCTTCCCCCAATGCAAAGGAATCTGGGTATGGGAGGAACTCATATCTCTTGATTAACTAGGGAGAAAATAGAGGGGAGACAACTTTCTAACTTCAGATTTTGGGACAGAGGCTGTTGTCAGCCACCCTTTGCTGGTCGATAAGGTGCCCGCTTCTACCTGACTGGTGACTCGGGGCCTGCCATGTGCCCTGTCCACTGTAGGTTTGGCCGAGGGCGGGGAAGCGCTATCGATAACTGCAAAGCCTGTTCAGGTCTCCTGTCACTCTCAGACTGTGGGCTTGGGGACTTTGACATAGGGCCAGGCGAGGGAGCGGACATCCCTCCAGCCTTCCCCTTACCTAAAGCTTTCCCCTATGGCCATAGAGAGACCCAAGGAACCTTCCTGTTGTGTAGTGGAGAGGTCAGGGAGCCATGTAAATACATGAATGGAAGGGAGTTTCTTTAGCTACATATTTGCTGCTGAGGAAATAAAACAATGCCTGCTTTCATCTGTTCATTATTAGCTAAGTGATTCAGCAGTTACTGAGCTCCTCCAGTGTGCCCATTCTAGATGGGATGCAGGCCCTAAGGAGGTATCCACAAGACAGGGTGGTCAGGGCTGAGGCGGAGTGAAGCATGGACATTGCACGACCCCTTAGGGGGCTGGATCCTTTGAGCTCCCTAAATGCTGGGCTTTCCTGAGGCAAGACCTCAGAGTCTCCTGTCCTCCACCACACACACACTGGAATACACCCCCACTTCAGGCCGCACAACCAGCATCCCGTCATTCCAGGATATCATAGAAACTGATTCTTCTCAAATAAAAGAAACTATCAAATGTTTAACTAAATGTGAGTCCATTTTTCTTAGTAAGATTTTTCCTATAAATCATTCACAAATTAGAAGCCCCTTGCTGAATGATGTACTTTGGATTTGGTTTGGAAATACGGCTCTCAACCCTCACACCCCGATTGGTCTCCCCACTTAGCATCTTCACCACACTCACGGCCATGCTGCCCATCCCCAACCCAGAGTCCTCCAGCACATAAAGCACCACTTTGCCCTACTAGGCAACTAGGCAAGCAAGTGCACACCAAACAGTACACATTCCAACTCCCCCAACACACACACACACACACACACTCCTTTTCACATATCTGTGTGGAGTTCAACTTCTAGTCTCCTGCCAATTATAAATTGCTAACTCTCAGGATCAATAGCCAGAAAGGCTTACAGCCCTGAAGCTGACAAGGACACACCCAAGTAAGGGCTCTAATAGTCCTATCGTCACCATGGCAACATCAGCACTCATTGGGATGCTGGCTTGGGCAGGGGCAGGGGCAGGGGTGGGGGGTGAGTCTAAGCAGGTCTTGTTTAAAGACTGACTGACTGATTCATTCACCCAAGTTCAGATTGAGCACCACTGTGTCTGAGGTGCTGGAGAAAAGAGGTAGGCCATGCGTTTGGCCTCACATCAGAGATAGACATTCGTGATACAATAACACAATTTACCATCTAAGGACTTGCAGAGCAGAGGCCCCTGGAGAAAAGAAACATGGAATAGAGAGGTGGTTAAGATGATGCCCACTGGAGACAGACTTCATGGGTTCAGAGCCTGACTCTCTTAGTTACCAGCTATTCAAGCTACTTAACCTCTGTGGGCCTCAGTTTCCTAGTGAAATGGGTATAGCAACAGGGCCCACACCATAGTGCTGCTGTGAGGATTCAGTGAGTTAATACAGAGTCTGGCACACAGGAAACTCTCAACAAATGTTGGCTGCCTATGCGTCACCAAGATGATACCACCTGGGCCCCGCCCCCTTCACCCCTTCCCACCCCCACACGAGGAAACTGCTGCAGCTGTTTGGCCAGTTGGAGCCCTCTTACCAGAAGGGCCTCATAACCAAGGGCCCATGTTTACAAGTTGACGGCTCTGGGGCCAAGAATTAGAACAAAACCTTCAGGGCCATGGGGCCTGGCACCCAGGGCTCTGCCTCTGTGTCACTAACCCCTTGGGTGGGTCACAACTTCCTTACTCCTCTCCCTGTTTCTCCTTTCACACCCTCCCTGCCTAGGGGTACCAGGGAGGGCTGGGGGCTTGGCAACCCCCGTACAAGTTCCTCTGCTATCCTGGAAACTGATACCACCCTGTCAGCTCTTTGGTCTCCCATTCTTTATCCAAGTCCCACGGGAACTGGGGTCTGGGGGAGGCATACTGGGGACGCCTTTCACCTGTTCAGCTCCAGCCGCTAAGCAGAAGGGCAGCTGCTTCCCCAGCTTGACAGGTGCTACCCTAGATGTGTATGGATACACCTGGGAGGGAGGGGTTCTTGGGGTGAAGTGGGGTGGCACCTTTAGTGCACAAACTTCTGGGAACTGTAACAACACATCTATATGCGAGAAGCATCAGGTCATTACTGGCTGTGTAGGTTCTCTGTGGTGTGAGAGGGGACAACCACTTCCTTTAGGAGCTCCAGGCTTGGCAGCCTCTTCAAATTTGCAAGATAGGATATGAATCAAGTCTGCAAATGCATGAAATGCTATCAGGTGGGAGAAGGGGTTTCACAGCCTTCTTTCCCTATATATTAAAAAAACAGCAGCTGCTATTAATTGCACAGTTACAGGGTACCAGGACTGAGTTAAGCTATCTGCACAATCACGGCACTCAGTCTTCACAATTATTTGATAAGAAGATATCCCATTTTATGTGTGAGTATGCAGTCCCAAGAGACCTTAAATAACATCTCGAAGGTCACGGGCTGCTAAGTGGCTATCGTGGACTTCAGCCTTAAGCCTGTCTTTCTCTCTGCAGGCATTCACCCTACATACAGGTTTGCACCCATTCTCTACCTGGCCTGTGATAAGGCACCAGGAAACACAGTAAAACAAACTGGAGCTCATCAGTCTTCACAGAGAGAGTCCAAAGTAAAAAAAATAGTATACATTTTGGAAAGTTCTAGATAAAATTCCTCCACAATTGCTTCAAGTAGCAGCAAACTACTTATGTGGCAATGTCCCAGATGTTGGAGAGGGGCGCTTACTGTGGGGACCTGAAGGGGGCTATAGGCAGGCACGGTTACCACCAAGATGGGGACATACACAGGGCACTGGCAAGGTGCCCTTAGGGCAGATCTATGGCTCCAGTGAGGATGGGCAGGAAAATGTAGATAGATAGGCAGTGGTCAGAGAGGCAGGTAGTTACCTGCCCAGTAGCAGGTGCCTGG
Organism: Scalopus aquaticus; assembly: GCA_004024925.1. NCBI lineage: Eukaryota > Metazoa > Chordata > Mammalia > Eulipotyphla > Talpidae > Scalopus > Scalopus aquaticus. The sequence continues at coordinate 4,269 of PVIJ01019182.1, forward strand.
AGGCAGGAAAGGAGGACATTCTCAGAGAGAGATGGCGAGCAGGATCACACAGCGCCGAGAGAAAGGCTCAGGAGACTAAAGATGAAACAAAAGCTTCAGGCTGCTCTTGAATGTCCCCAGATGTCAGGCAGTGAGACACTGAGTCAGGGACTATAAGAGCCAGAGCTGCTTCTGGTTTGATGTAAAACACAAGGAGAGAAGCCGAGCGGCAGCTAGAGGGCGCAGCAGAGTAAGCAAAGGGCTCCATTTAATAGCCAATAAAGGCAGAGGGGAGAGGAGACTGGATGGGAGGAGTGGAGGAGGATAGATGATCAGACTTGGGGAGCAGGACAAAAGGCTCTCCCCTTGGGCTGTAGGGGGCCTGGGGAAGCACAGGCCTCCCACCTTCATGTTCACCCAATGCTGGCAGGCTCTGCCCTTCAGCAGGTGCCCCCTCTCCCAGCCCCTGCCAAATCTCATCACTCCCACATCTTGTTCCCTTGTTATCTCGCAGGCAGCATCTTGACCCACAACGAGCTGGGTCTGGGCGAAGAAAAGCAGTTTAGCGAGTGGCTGATGGTGCGTGTGGGAACACAGGCTGATGACTTTCAATTGCTTTTGTCTGCTCTGCTACTGCTGACTGCCCTCCGAGTTAAAGGAAAACCAACTGCCCCCACCTTGATCCTTCCCGTTCCTAAGACACACCTCCCATGTCCAGGCCCCAGGAAGCCCCTCCTGGAGGTCGTGCCATGTCCCACTCCTCCGACCCCTAGTTCCGGGCTGGCACCCTCAGAATTGCCCTGTACTTCCCTGGTTCTCACCCCCAGAGACCCAGCACCATCTTGAAGATAAGGGCTGGGGCTCAGGTTTCTGTACCCCTTGAGACCCAGAATGACGCTCATTACATATCTGTTGGGTGGCCTGAAGTTTTGCACCCCCCACTTCGCATTGATTAGGAAGGGTCAGTGAGTGCAGTAATTGGGGGTGTACTCTGGGCCCTGTGATGGGGCCCTGGGGTAAAGGAAAGAAGAACAGAGCCATGTGTGTGAGGAGCTCACAATCTAGTTGGACTTCTGGGCCCAAACATCCACATTCTCACAGGCCAGCCCCTGAAATTAGGCAGGAGGCTGGGTGAGATAACCTAGGGGCCCCTGACCTTCACCCGGCCCTCCCCAGGGAAGTGAACACAACTGGGATCTGCACTCCTTCCCCCGGAGTGTCTCTTTTAGTCATGGTCCCTACCTGGAGCCTATTACAGCAACATCCAACCAAGGACCACTTACTGTGCACAAACTGGCAGGATGAAAAAAAGACCAAGGTGCCAACAATAGCTCTGCAGTTACCAGCTGTGAGACCTCCTACAAACTGTTAACTCTTTTGAACCAAGTTCCTCAGCTGTAAAGTGTGGGTAACAGCTCCCATCTCACTGAGGTTCTGGTGAGATCGCATACATAAAACACCTACTGTGGTATCCAGTACGTAGTAGGAGCACTTTTTATCCCCACCTCCCTTTCCTTGTTATGCCTCCTCTGAGAGTGGAAGGATCAGATCATGTTAGTCCAGCTGTGGCCCACTTCATCAGAACATGTGAGGGGCTCCCCACAACAACAAAGATGCACGTGCCTGGCACTGTGTAAAGTGTTTGGCATGCATTTCTTTTTCAATTTTCACAGCACTCTCCCCCGCAATGAGATAGGTGCTTCTATCCCCATTTTGCAGGTGTCAAAACTAAGGGACAGAGTTTAAAAATAACTGGTACTGTCATCCAGGTAGTGGTTGGTGGGGCAAGGAGCTACATTTAGTTTTGATTAAGCTAAAGAGTTTACGTCCTACCAGAGGCCCCCTGGTTCTCCTTCCCCTCCTCCCCCAAGCGGTAGTTTATTGAACAGCCACTGTGCACAGCCTATGCTGCCTGGGCCAGTGGGGCAGGCTGGCTTGCGGGCTCATCATTGTCTAGTGGAGCATTATCATTCTGCCTGGTGTAGAATGGATCGCTGCATGACGAAAATTGAGAATTCGTTTGAGATACGGGCTTTTGGCAAGATATCTTATGAATTAAAAATTGTTACTTAGCTGCCTGCTGACAAAAGGGGCTGACGTCCTGGGTGGCACCTGGGCTGGGCTGCATTCAACAGCTCCGTGATCAACATATGGCAACCAGGGGTGTGAGTTACCTCGACTTTCAACCAGGGCAGGAGACGCAGGCTGAGGGCTTGCTGACACTCCTAAGGACCCTCCTCCCCAAATTTCTTCCTGAAGCTGCCTAGAAGCCTCCCTCTGTAGGTCTTTGCTGAAAGCCTCACCTATATTCAGGTCTCAGCTCAAATGTCACCTCCACTCAGAAGCCCTCCCTAATCACCTCACTTTCCCACTCTCACCTCTTCTCTATTAGCCTTTTTTATTTTTTCCCGTCAAAGCACTTCTACTCTCTGGACCTCTCAACTGTTTATGTTGCTTATTATCCACCAGAATGTAAGCCCGAGGGTGGGGCCTGGTTTCCCCAAGTGTTCAGGAAAGTGTTCAACAGATGTTTTTAGAATGAATGAATGGACTGAAACAGAGATGTCTGGGGGTCATCCTGAGCCTTGTGTAAACAGTTACTTGGAAGATGGTACAGGGGTCACTGACAACGTCCACGTCACAGAGACCAGAGCTGCACCAGGGCTGGGCAGAGGGATCAGCCGATCAGCAATTCCAGTTGGGGTGACCATGCCCTCCCGATGCACCCACACTGATACGTTTGTTTGAACTGCACGTGTCTCAGTTAATTACAGTTATCACAGTCCAATCGGGGAAAGACAACCTTCGAGTCCCTGAAGTAGGTGCGGAGTGCAGTCTGCTTGTCTTGCCGGCGTTTCACACAACGACGGTTTTCATCAAGCTCACTTAAACCAACAAATGATTACCTCTCCTAATAAGACTGCAAACTGGACTCTGATTAATTTGCTAATAACTGGCTCCAATTTGTGAAACATTGACCTGAGTAGCCAAGGATAGTAAAACCTATTATGTTAGGGTTGCTGAGGGTGGAGCAATGCCCCTGTTACCTACAGCAGTGCAGGGGGGTGGGGGGTGGGGGTCCTGTGGAAGGGGGAGCCTCAGACAGGCGCCTCAGAGGGCACTTAAATGCAAATCAGCAGGATATCACCAGCCACTATGCCTGCCTTGGATCGGAATGTCCCCTAATCCCATTTCCCAAGAAACCTTTACTCTGCAACCAAAGGAATTTCTCCAAAGGGAATTATCACAGAAGTCTCCACAAATAACAGCCACCAGGATATTCCCCATGGCGCTGTTGTATAAGGTAAAGTGGGAGCAACCTAAATGGCCAAAAATAGGGAGTTAGTCAAATAAACTATGATTCATGAAAAGTCATGTTGCAGAAGAGACATTTATAACCTGAAAAGATAAAATGTTTGAGATAAGGATTTGTTTTTAAAGTAATCACACAATAGCATAATTCCAGAAGACATACCTGTTGTTTAAAAATATGTACAGGGAAAAAGGAATGAAGTGATAATAAAATGGTGAAGATTATCCTAAGTGGTGATGCAGAAGTTTCTCAGCCTCAGCACGATTGGTATTTTGGGCGGGGAAATTTTTTGCGGTGGGAGATGGTGTAGTAAGTACACTGTCGGATTAGAAGAATCCTTCACCTCTGGCCACTGGTAACACTGTCTCTGAGTTGTGACAACCAAAAATCTTCAGACGTTGCCAAACATGCCCCAGAGAGGAGCAAGATGGCTCCAGGTTGACGACCACTGGTCTAGAGTCACTTCCTTTTCTCAAACATTTGTCTTGTCAAGTTACAAGTCCCTTTTTGAGTTATTTGAATTTCATTTTTAAAAAAAAGATTAATAGAAGTTTCTTGAAATAATCCCCCAAATTCTAGAACTAGATAGTGATGGTGGTTGTGTAACATTGTAAATGCACTTGATGCCCCTTTTAAATGTTACACATATTTTACTACAAAAAAATCCCCAATGTTTGATGATACTTGTCTCTGTGTTCCATGCTGGTGCTAGGTGTGGGCTGATTTGGAAACAGATTGACGTGAATGAGTAATCCGTCCCCTTCTGGGTGATCACTCTTACTGGTGACAATTTGCTGAATTTAAACTCTCTGAGGACAGGGACCTTTCCTGCCTTGTTCATGGCTCTATCAGCCGGGGTGAAAAAGGCGGCTGCAGGGCTCTGGAGAGGCGGAGGCTGGGGGTTAGATGGGGCCTTGGTTCCTGAGTGGGATAGGTCAGATGAAGAAGCAGGACCTGTGCCTAAAAGGTGCCAAGCTCTGCTGAGGGCTGCCCAAGGGGGCTGGTCAGGAGGGGTCTCTTCAGCTGGAGGAGGGGAAGGGCATTTTGTCAGGAGACCAGCCTGTGCAAAAGGGCAGTATGGGGACACACTTCATAGGTGGGAGCCAGTAGGAGAAGCAGCGTTCTCCTGAAGTGGTGTCAGAAGCGGCAGATGCCATGTGGGAGCCTGGAACGCCAGGTAAGCACTGTGGATTTTGTCTGACAGCAGCAGGGAGTCCCTGGAGGCAGGAAGACCTGTTCGTGATGAGCACATGGGCTGAGTGATGGCCAAGAAGCAGTACGGAGGCCATTTATTGCAGGCTGTCTGCTGTCAGGCAAGTTCAAAGCACTTCACCCATGCTAGCCAATTACTCTTTGTGGCAACCCTACCTTCAGGGCATCATCGTTATCATTATCCCCATTATTGTTATTCCCATCTTATAGGTGAGAAAACCAAGGCACAGAGAGATTAAGCGATTTGCCTGCTGTCACGCTGCTGCTAGTTGCAGAACCAGACTCAAGGCCAGACTGACAGACTCGACGAGACTGCAAGGCTCAGCCCATATGCCAGGCTGCCCCGAGAGGTGGGAAGATGGGTGCTCCCACCCACTGGCAGAGGGCTCTGCATGTTTGTTCACATGGATGAGCTCACTGGATTCTCAAAATTCCTTGTGAGGTCAGCACTGCTACCCCATTTATTGGATAAGGAAAATGAGGTTCAGTCAGGGAAGTGACAGGCCCAAGGACACGTGGCTACTGAGTGACCATGCTGGGATTAGAACCTGGGTCTTCTGCGTCTTCAATGGTCTTCATGGCTACTCTGGCTCACCTGTGTGGGGCTGCAGGGCCCCGGGGGCTGGCCAGGAGATGAGCAAGGTGAGAAGTAAAGCAGCAGGCTGCAAGTCTCTCAGAGACCCCCCTGCTCACTTGCCTGGAGCCTGGGGTCGGTGGGCGCAGACACCCATACCCACTCTCATCTAGGGCCTCTTCTTGGGCTAACTGTGGGAGCCGAGGAGCACCGGGTCCCGCAGAGGGCCTCTGTTCTGTCTGGTGCTGGGCCTGGCCCTAGCCCACATAATTCACCTGAGTTTGACACTCAGGAGAGCATCAGGGCTCAGGGAGATTTACAAGCTCCGATAAAGCCATCTCAGTCCTCGCATAAGAAGCGTTTGATATTTGATGATCTGAAAGGCCTTGTCCCAGAGAGTGGGAGAGGGAGGGCGGGGGAATGGAGACACTTAAGAAAACAAAGAGGACAGTGATCAGATGCCCAAGGAGAAGGAGGCAGGAAGGGGGGTATGGGTGCTGTCTGTCATCCTGGCGGGGTCACCCTCTCCTCCAGCACCTCTGCACTGACCCTGCAGTGGAACACGGGCAAGACAGGTCCAGGGGTTTACAGGAGAGTGGGGCACCTGAGACCACCCACCACACTACAAGGCCTTTCTGTTCCAGGCACAGGTGGGCGGTACGGGTAAGGCCCCGAGGGAGCACATCAGATGGGGAAGACCAGTCACCCCAAGGGCAAGACAGCACATGTATAAAGAAGCCAAACACACAGGACATGAAGTCAGGACACTGGATTCACAGCATGGGCTCGTGAGTCTCTCTACGGTTCCGTTTCCTCATTGTGGGTGAGAATACTTTTCCTGCTCACAAGCTGTTTGAGGTTCAAGGAGATGCGGGGTCTGAAAATGCTTCACATGGACGTTCATCAAGTGTATGCCGGGGATGGGGACCCTGTGTGGCAGGCAGGCGGTGCCCCCAGCGGATGATGTTAGAAGAGACTGGAGAAGTGGGTGAGGGCGGGGTGCATCGCCAGGGGCAGGGCCACACTGAAGCCTGTGGGGTGAGGAGGCTTGGTGCCCCTGAGCCTTCCTATCCTATTTCCACACTCTAACCTCTTTCCCTAAATGCCACTTGTTCAGTTCCTTGTCTTGTCATGGTCACATGGAGAGAGCTCTGAGCTCAAGTCCTAGTTCCACTACTTCTAAGCACATGACTTCAGGCAAGTGGCCTCCCTCTGAGCCTCAGTTCCCTCAACTGCCAAATACAGATAATACTTTGTCTCCAGGGGTTGCTGGGAGGATCAAGGAGATGAGGAGCATGGGGCTGGCACAGCATAAAGCTCACTGAGTCCTCCCCACCTGCCCTACCACCTCATCTCCATGAGCTTTGATCCCCACAGTCCACAGCTGCCCCCTCTCTGGCCTTAAGCGCTGCAAGTTCCAGGAGTGAATGACTTTCAAATCTGGGAAGGAGAGCCCATCACACACACCTTGAGCTGGGTAATTTATGAATCACATTGTGCTCTGTCAGGGCTCCGCAGCCCAGAATAGATGTGGTCAGACGAGGTTCAGGGAGCCAGCATCAGACACAGTTATCTTCATAGAAACTGGCCACCAGCTGGCAGAACCGGCCTGGATGACTGACCTTGAGGGGCTCCCTGGGAGCTGCAAAGCCCCCCTCAGCTGGCCCCTGCTCTGAGGTCTGAGGAGAGGACATAGCTCTGCCTGGGGCTCAAGAGGACAGCTGGTGACCCTGGGCCAGTTGCTTAACCTCTCTGGGCTAGAGGTCCTCCCTTACTTAAAAAGGGCAGCAGTTATTAAATGTCTTTGTTTTCGTAGCAAATCCTTTTATCAAACAAAATCTTGCCTAGAACCAAAGTGTATATACCAGCCTGAATCAGAGCCAGCTTCCCCCGCTGAGGCAGATAAGGGAGGCAATGCTGGAGTCTGGCCCCCTCAGTGCCCCCCACCCCCTGCCTGAGGGATGGGGCTGGGAGACCTGGTGCTTCAGTGAACCTGTAAGTCCCTGCGGACTCTCCCAGCCTTCCCAGCCCAAGGTTGTCCGGGAGCACTCAGACAAGGCTGCCCAGGGTCTCACACCACATTACGTAAGCCACCCAGCACCAAGGAAAGCTGACCAGGCAGGGCAGGTTCCCGAAGTTCAGAGGATCAACACGTCTTCACGTGTCTGGTCTTTCCAAAAGGGGCAGATGTTGTAGCAGCTAGGACCGGGCTGAAATCTCAGCATCACTCCTCACAAGTTGTGTGACCAGGGGTAAGTTACCTACCCTCCCTGTGCTTTAGTATCCTTGGCTATAAAGTGGGAGGGGAACAATACTCATCTTACAGAAATGATGTGGGGATGAAGACAGGTAATGTATCCCTTTAGTTCAAGCAGAGTCCAGCACACAGTAAGTGCTCAATGAATATCAGCTGTTATTAGAAATACTTGCAGAGAAGGACAGAAAGTTGGCACTTGACATATTCTATGTTGCTTAATCCTCATAAGAGTTGACTAGTAAACTGAGCTGAGAGGCAAAGGATGGGTACCCAGTCACATGGCAGGTGTGTGCGTTGAGATTTGACCCCATAGCCTTTGATGTCAATGCTTGTGTTCTTTTTTTCTATTCCTTCCTAGTTACATTGCTTCTAGAAGGTCCCACTAGGAATGCCCCAGATTGTGTCAGGCCCAGTTTCATGATACAGGAGGGATTTCTGGCCTCTGGTCAGTGACTCAGAGTATAACATCAAAGCAGATGTTTCTGGTCATGGAATGACTGGGGGAAAAAACTACAGATTTAGTTAGGTACAAAAACCACATGACAATGTGGAAAACATAAAACTCTAGTGTTCCACCGAAAATGCGTCAGAATTGTCATGCTCATAAAAAGAAAAGAGGGCAAAGTTATCTTATAGGGCAGGAGGCCTCAATTTGAAAACAGGAAGGCTGGGATTTCCCAGAGGGTGTCCCTGGAACTCGGATGCATAAAAAAATAGGAAAGGCCAACTTTAAAATGTTCTGTGGACAAATAAATTTGGGAAATGCTGAATAGGTGTCTTCACTTCAGGACTTACCAGAGCCTTTTAACGTGCTAATGTGCACTGTGACTTGGAGGCTGTGAGCATGTGTGTGTGTGTGTGTGTGTGTGTATGTGTGTGTGTGTGTGTGTGTTGTGCATATATGGTATAGTGTGTGTGTTGTGTGGTGTGTGTGGACACATATGGCACAGTGTGTGGGGTGTGTGTGGGCAGTGAGGAGTGGGTAGTCACTTCACCTTGGCAATTCCACCTCCAGAATGCCCTCATCCTCTCGAGCATCAGTCCCAGATGTCACGTTATGTCCTGAGGCCTGGCTAGCACCTCGCACCAAATGGGTGTTCAGAATGCTTGATGAGTGAGCCTGGCCAGACAGGGAGGGGTGTCCTGAGGTGTTCCTGTCCCCTTGGCTCACACAGCCAGGAACTTCTGCTGAGCAAGCGAGAAGCTGGAGAAAGAAACGTCCTTGCCTTTTTGGTCAGGGAGTAGGGTCAGTCACTAAAATCTCTGCAAAGTCACTAAAACACTTTTTTGAAAAAGATAGGCCACAGGTCAAAGTTCAGGGATGTTCCCACTGGCCACCCTTGGGAGGTTCTTCTCAATCACAGGGGCTGGCCTGGGCTACAGACCCCTACTCTCTTGGCAAGAGGGCAGTTTCTCTGGGAAGTTCCACAGCACAGATGAAGGGCTGGGCACCCGATGACACCTCCTTCTAAGTCCTGTGAGTAGGAACTTCTGGAGAAGGAGGGGGAGCAAAGGCACCTGCTGGAAACAGGAGGTAACTTTGGGGGTATTTGGCAAACTTGAGATTCTCAGTGCCCACTGAAAAGAGGAAGTAAGCCCTTTGTGGAGGAAACTCCTGGCACGGCCCCTGGCACCAAGGAGAGCCTCAAACCCAAACTCAACCTCCGCTGAGGCCAGAATAGAGGGAAATCTTTGAACTTCAGCCCCCACCCCCTTTCTGCACAGATGTGCCCACTCTCCCTCCCAACTTTAACGCCCAGGAATGCCAGATGTAGCAGCCCCAGCCTGCAGCACCCCCACAGGGCGCGGATGACTTATGGCTTTAATTACCGATGGCTGGGTGTGGGCCTGGGGCAGCAGCCAGCCCGGCAGGCGCTGTTCCTGCCGACTAGGGGTTGCCAAGTTGGCGAGGGTAGTACACTGCCACGTAGTCCCCTGCTCTCCTAGTGCCTTCCCAATTTATCCACCCTGCTCTTGGAGGGAGGGACCAGGATTGTGGGTGCGATGGGGTTTGGGGAAGCATGGCTCTGAGGCCAGCCCACGAGTTTTGCCATGAACGTTGTAGAGGGACAAACTGGGGCAGGGAAGAGCAGGAGAGACCATAGGGAGCTGAGAATGAGCCGGCCCTCCTGAGGAGAAGCGTGGTCACCAAGGAAGCTGGGGTAGTGAGTGGTTGGGCAAACAGAGGCCAAAATGCTCAGCATGATGAACACACCCTATTATCTCTCCCCTGGCGCCCCAGGGGCCTTCAGGCTGGTTCCCCAGCTTCTCTTCCCCTCTCTTCAGTCCATGCTCCACCCACAAGATTTTTCTGTGAACCTTTAAGCATCTGAAGCACATCAAGTTATTCCACTGTCAAGTTTTCCCAGCGCAAGTGGAATAAAATCCCAACTTCTCATCCCAGTCCTCAAAACCCTAAATGATCAGTGCCTGTTCAGCATTTTGACCTCACTTCCTGCTCCCAACCCTCTACTCCCCACCACACTCTTTTTTCCCCAATTTTCTGCTTATCTTAAATGTGCCTAACTCCTTTTGGCCTCAGGGCCTTTGCACATGCTGTTTCCCCTCACCTCGCCTCACACAGTTGCCTCTTCCACACTTACTCAGGCCCCTCTCAAATGGTAGCACATCAAAGAGGTCTTTTCCAACACCCCCCACCAAAAATGTAGCTGCAGCTTAATCATTTCCTCTTATTTTATTTTCTTGCAAATACTTGTCACTCTAAAATGATTTCATTCATTCATCTGTTAAATTCTTTTCTGTCTTTCTCCCTAAACTCTAAGTTCCATGAGAATAACAGTTTTATCTGTCTTATTCATGGCTGTGTCCCAGAAAGTGGCACATGAGATACCTCTCAATCAATATTTTTGAATAATCAATTTAGCCCAAACTCTTTGTGTTACAAAGACAGACAAGATCAGTCCCCCAAGCTGCCCAGCATCCCAGAGGCAGAGTTGATAGCTCAGAAGTGACGGTCCTGACTTCCAGGACCACGGCCCCACCTGCTTGCTTGCCCTTCCCCAGTCTTCCTGCTGGGCGAGCTGCCAGGCCCTGCCAGACCCTACTGCCTTCCCCCACCTATCTTAAAAGCCCCCTTGGGAGTCAAACCCAAGGATTACTGAGGGGCTTGGAGGCGTTCCCACCACTGACAGACCTTGACAGCTTCCTGTGCCTCAGGGCAGAGCAGGGGAGAAGGAGAGGGAATGATTAGGATGGGGAAGAACTAGGCCTGAGGAGCCAACAGGGCTAGGATTTAGGTAAAAGCCCCGAGAAACTGGTTTCTCACTTACTGCTCTGGACCTTGGTTTTCTCATCTGTGACTGCAGAGGGTTGGGCTGGATGCTGCCTGGGCCCCGTGTTGGGAGAAAGATGGAGGTGGGAAAGGGGGAGGCACAATGGTTCCTGTTCTGTTCCCCTCCCTCCCTGGCCCTAGTACCGCCTTGGGTTCTTGACCAGGCGTGGGTTATCAATCTTCCTCTACCTGGAGAACCCCCCTAAATGAAATTCCTATTGGCGTGGGGCCTGTGATATAACAAGTCACTCGCTTTGCCTGGGGAATGAAAGATGATAAGGCAGAGTTCCTGGGACAGAGGCACTCTCCATAAATCTGCCAGAGTGTGCTGGGGATTACTTTGTGGGATTAATTATCTGTCCTTCAAACAAAGACCCGACCTCAGCAGCTGGGGTGAATGTCCCCAACCTGCAAGGGAGGGAGCACTGGGTGGTGGGGAGGTGGGGCCCCGCCATGGGTGGGCTGTGCAGCTGGCGCTTCATTCCTCCTGTAAGACCCTACCGGCCCCTCCTGCCCAACACACTAGGCCCACCTGGCTTCCAGCCTTTCTGAGACTTGGCCCTTGACTCCTTCAACAATCAGGCATCCTCAATGTGCTCCTCATGACAACGCAGGGCAACCCTACTTCATCTCTTCTCCTGCCAGACTTGGGGGCTTCCTTGTATGGATGGGAAAGTTCTACATACAGTGGCTAAATAAAACTGGACCAGAAGCCACTTTAGCATCTACCATGTGATCTTAAGTTCTCTCAGCCTCGGTTTGCCTATCTAGAAAATGGGAACAGCACAGGCAGGGCCTATGCATGATAGGGTTGGCATGATAATACAAAGAGGCAAGGTAGCCCTGGTGGAGACCACATGGATTTCAGACTCCCCAAGATCTGCTACCTCCTGGCCTAGCATGACCCTACCTGTCACATACCTTTCTGAGTCTGCTTTCTCACTTGTGAAATGGGGACACCAATAGTGCGGGTAGTAAGCATAAGATGCAACCTCTGTGGAGGGTCTTGCATGATACTCTTGCGTGGGATTTTATTGATATCTTAATTAAGGCTGCAAGAAAAGTGGGGTCTTGGCGGCTTCCTCACCCTAGGCCAGGCCTTTCTCCCTACCCAGCCCAAACTGTGTGTGACTCTCCCTCCACCCATGAACAGAGCCAAGCTGAAGGCAACACTCTCGAGCCAGGAAAAATCAGTGCTAATTACAGGAGGGCTGCCCAGTGCCAGGCTTGATGTCAGCCAAGCCCCAATTAACTGTTCTGAGTCACAGGGACCATGGGAAAAAGTCTGTTGACTTTGATTCTCTGAAGAAATAAGGGGGTGGTGGTGTCATGGTGGACACAAGGAATGTTTCTACCTCTGCACTTGCAAGAGACAGAAAGGTCCTGGATGTGGGAGGCAGGTAACTTGGTGCCAACTGCTGGCCATGCCATAGATGAGCTGGAAAATACTAGGTAGGTCACTTCCTGGTTGGATCTCCAACTTCATGCGGGTAAGTAGAAAAGTGTGTAAGTGGGGAACAGGAAGATTCATCAGGTAAATAGGAAGGTGCAGGCTCCTCCCTGCTCTTTCCAAGTGTCCTTTCTATTAAGGTGCAATGAAAAGCAGTCACTTGGAAATGAGGTCAAAGGGTCTGGGAACAAAAGTAAGTTACTGAACACTTACTATATGCCAGGCATTGTACTAAGCACACCCCCTCTTTGAGGTAGGTATTTTTACTGTTATTTACAAGGTGATTTGTCAAGGTTCCACGGTAATTAAACTCAGAACTAGGATTCGACCTTGGACCTATGTGATGCAAAGCCCTTAGCTGCTACCTCAGTATACCAAAGCCAGAGCTATTTCTAAAGAAGCATCTATTGGTCTATCTGTGGGTGGCATAGTCCATCAGTCAAGGTTGGTCAAAGTAGAAACAGGGATCATACCTCCTGACACTTTGGCCACTGTGACTGTTGGATGGCCAGAGACTGAAGTCAGTGCTCTGAATTCTGGAGAAATGAGATGAGAAAGAAACAGCAGGGATTTCCTGGGTATGGAGAGGGTGGGGGCTATGATTTAGGTAAAAGGAGAATTTGCTTTTCCAAGTCTCTTAGGTCTACCTATACACCTTTGAACTATACCCACCTTTCTGGACTTCATATTTGATCTTCAAAAACTGGAACCAAAACTACTACCTGAGTCCAAATTCTGGCTCTGAGCTGAGTGGCCTCAGGAAAGTTGTTTAACCTCTCTGAGCTCAGTTTCCTCATCTGTAAAGTGGGAGCAATGATAGTAGCTATGAGGAGCAAATGAATTGCATGTGAGTGCCAGGCAATAAATGTTCGTAAATGTTATTACAATGGATTTTCCCTACCCCCTCAACTCCCTTACATCTTGAAAAGAAGTACCAATTTACTAGATGTTCCTGTATATGCAAGTATTATTGTTAAATAACTATTGATTTTTTAAAAAAAATTATAGTTATGCTATTACACTATCCCATTCTACTTCTTTTATCACTCAACTCTAAGTTTTAAAGATTTATCTATTTTGCTGGATGTACATCTATTAAGTTGAACTATATGAAACTGCTGACATTTGACCATTTTGACCTACAAAAATGGTGATTTCATGTGATTTAACCTAATAGTTTTCAGCTTCTAACTGATACAGAGTATTCTTTAGCAAAGGGGTCAGCAAGCCTTTTCTGTAAAAGGCATAGTAACAATTTTAGACTTTGCAGGTCAAGAGGAAACACTGAGGACATTATATGGGTACTTATTCAGCAAAAGAGAAATAAATTTTCACAATGGTTTTTAATAAAATTCACAATAGTGTCATGATTAAGCATGATTTTTTGTAATACAGGTCTACTGATGAAAAGGATGGAATTTTGGGGGTAAGGGAGATAGTTCACTAGGTGGAATTTAAAGATAGTACCTACTATCATCAAATTAACTGCAAAAATATTCACCTTTGAAATCCATTCCTAGCTTGTAGACCATATCAAGTTAGGCAGTGGGAGGATTTGGTCCATGTATCCATGTGCGGTGCTGAGAAACTGGCCTTTGTATTGCCATTTGCATTTCTCTGATTTCGAGTCAGTTTCAGCATCCTGACATATGTGCACTAGTAATTGGGGCTTCCCGTTCTGTGAACATCTTTTGCCTATTTTCTATTGAATTTCCCAACTTTTTCTTCTATAAGTAGTAACCTTTGTTGGCTTTCTTGTCCTTGTTGGCTTAAATTGTTGCAAAAATCTCCTCCTACAATTCACTTGCTATCAACTTGGTCTATATTCTTATCGAATTGAAAATCCTTTGATGTCGATCAATTTTTCATTTATGGCATGTACTCTTTGGGTGCAGAATACTTTCCAACTACAAGGTCACAAAGATATACCCCCACGTTTCCTTTTATGAGCTTTATATTTTACCTTTCACATTTAGGTCTTTAATCCATCTGGAGTCCACCTTGGTATATGGTGTATGGTAGGGATCCTGCCTTATTTTTCCCCACAGAGTGAGCTAGTTTTCCCAACACCAGCTACTAAACAAGTCATCTTTTCCCCCATTGATTTGTGGGGCCACCTATATCACATATCAAGTTCCCATATTTATACATGGGTCTAGCTCAAAGAGCTTTATTCTATCTTTGAAAATGTACTAGATGGATTTGGGGCCACTTCACCCATTATCCCGGTGCCTGCTTCTGTGCCAGCTGCCTGGGGTGGCACCATCCTCGACTGCCAGCTCCATATGGCTTGTGGACATTGCTTGTTTTGATGAGCTGGCCAACCTGATCCTGTCTTGGAAATCTGGGGTTGGAAAACTAGAATATGGAGACAGTTGACAGTTGAGGCAGAAGAGGAAAGGACATTTCAAAGGCAGCCATGATGGAAAGGAGACAGTTCAGGCATCATAGGTAGAGGTAGCTAGTGGGGTAGAGATAGATAAGTGGGGTACATGATCAAGAGGAGCAAAGATGCAGTGGTAGGCTGAATCATGGCCATCAAAGACATCCATGTGCTAATCCCCAGAACCTCTGAATGTTACCCTATATGGCAAAATGGACTTTGCAGATAATGATTCAGTTAAGCATCTTGAAATGGGGAGATTATCACCTGGGCCCTACATGTAATCATAAGGGAAACAGGAGGCAGATGGAGACTTGGCTATAGAAGTTGAGGAGGCAATATGACCAAGGAAAAATATAGGAGTGATAAAGCTACGAGCTAATGAATACTGGCAGCCATCGGCAACGGAGGAGGCAGGTATGGTCTCTCCCCTGGAGCCTCCAGGTAGAACCAGCTCTGCTGACACCTTGATTTTAGCCTCATGAAACTCATTTTGGCTGCAGAACAAAAGGGAATATATTTCTGGTGTGTTAAGTCACTTTGTGGTAGTTTGTTACTGCAGTCCTATGAAATAAACAAGGATGCTACAAGAAAGGAGAAAGCGCTTGAGTTGGCTATCACAGTTTCTCATCCCAGCAGGCCCGACTATGGGGAGGGCTGTCCCCAGGACTCCGGAACCTCCTAGAATGCCCCTTTCTCTGAGCTTCCAAAGTGCTCTTGGATTCCTGGAGCCACAAACACCCTGCAAAGAATGCTCTATGGCCTTAGCTTGACCCTCAAGAGTCTTCAAGTCATCTGCCATCTTTCCTCTTCTACAGCCTTGTTGGTTTATCATAGCTTCTTAGACACCTCATAAAGAGCCCTCCCTCTAAGCCCTTGTTTCTGTCGCCCTTCCTGGTTGGGAAGCCCTCCTCCCTCCAGCCCACCCTCCAGTCCTGACACAGCAGTACTAACAACACCTCCTGTGGATGCTGGCACCCCTTCATTTTCAAGGTGGCTACACTTCCACGATTCCACCACAGAGCATGATAGTTCCTGCTTCCTGTCAAGTTCAGTGCCATTCTGAGCACTTTACATGCACTGATGCAAGACTTGGACACCCCCATCTGCCTCCCCCCCCCTACCCCGGCCAGCTCTACCTCCTCCTTATTTGGCAGACCAGGAAAGGCCCAGATCAGGTTACCCCTGTGTCAGGGCTACCCCCTCAGCCTTCAGTGATTTGGATGCCACCCTCCCAATTTTTACCATATCTGCATGCAATTCACATTATTGTTTAGTATTTTTCTCTAATTTGATTCAATTTTTCCTCTTAAAAATCACTGTAAAAGAATCTACTTAAGATTTCCACAGATGGAGAACCAGTTCATTGGTCATAAAAAGAGGGTGATTGTAAAATGGATAAAATGAGCCTCTGTGGTAAGCTTTTAACTGCACCAGCTTGCTATTGCGGGGCTCCATCCAGCCTGCTCTCTCTTGTTAAGCGGGGAGATGAGCCAAGGGGTAGAAAAGTGTTAAAGACATGAGTACCCAACTGGACTTTCTCCTGAACAAAATTGAGAGATTCTGAAAGAAAATTGAGAAAGGAATAGCTGTCTCACTGTGCGATTCAATGTTATTTCCTGTCCTATCCTCGTGGCATGTAAAGTTATCTCTCTGGGGACTGTTCTCAGTACTGCCGTGTCAGGACTGGAGGGTAGGTGGGCTGGGGGAAGGAGAGCGTCCCAACCAGGAAGGGTGACAGGAGAGAAGGCTTAGATGGAGGGCTCTTCATGAGGTGTCCAAGGAGCTGTGATAAAGCAACCCCAAGACTTCAGCATTGGGGTGAAGCCTCTGCACTCACCCAGCCCCAGTGCTCAGTTCTCCCAGCCTCCTTTGATCTCCATAAGGACTATCTGTCACTCAGTGAATGCTGTGTGAATGGATGAGCAACTTTTCACATGCTTAGCTCCCCAGTGAGCCCTCCAGCTTCTCCATGGAATGGTTTTCTTTGTCCAATTTCCATTCTAGAGCCTGTCTCCCCAAGACCACCAAGGATGCAGACTGGCTCATGAGGATCTCGCTAAGGATCTACTGAGTTGTGACCAGGCAGACTTTTGTCCTGTCCTGACAGCCTGGAGGACTACCAGCACCCCAGGACCTCACGTCCTCTTTTGCAAAGTACTCCCTTAAATCTCAAAAAAATTGCTCTTATGCACGTTTAAGACTCCCACTATCCTTATGAAGACAAATCAGTTACTGGCTCCTTTAAAATAACCCTTGCTATCCTGGACATTGTTATGAAGTATCTGTCCTCGGCTTTCACTGATTCTAAAGCACTTCACTGATGAGGTCCTTCAGAGTGGGGCGTCCTCATGCATGGGCAGCAGGAGGGGGCAGGAGGGGCAGAGAGCTGGAAAACAAAGGCCATCTGATTCCACCCCACTTCCCGCCACAAAAGGAACACCTCCTGGGGGAGGTGGGGCTGGGATGGAGCACAGCCCGACAGAATGAGAACTGTGAGCAATAAATTCATTCTGTGCCAGAATGTTTGTTCACTTCAATCAATGTCTGAAAAATATCTGCTCTGGAATCTCTGTTTCCAGGATGTTGGTCAAATATTTGAATGGGGGCAGCCAGTTAATTGACTCAGGCAGAGCTCTTGACAGTGAGGCAGAGGGACTGCGGGGACACAAGAGATAGCGGAGCCCAGAGATAGATCCGGTGATTCCCAAACCTGGGCAATTTCATCAGGTGCTGATGGGCCACTGGAAAGGTGGGTTCTCTTCCCCCACTAGCCGAGTCACCTTGGAAATTGGGTCTCAGTGTCCGCATCTGTACGATGGGGTAGCGGGAATAGCACCTACCTCAAGGGGTCAGTGCAAGAATTCAAAGAGCTGATGCCAGGGGAGCACTTAGCTCTGTTCCCTAGCCCCAGAAGTGCTAACTACCATGACTATATTATTCCTCCTTACTCTTGCTCAGAACTCTCCAAGTGTGAGTTCCATGCTGATTAGGGGAGGAGAAGAGGTCCCCTAAATGTATGCACATTCCTGCACTATGACTGGCGACACCCTCCTTCCACAGTCTCTCCCCAACATCCCTCCAGGAGAGCCTTTCCGTCCTGAGCTCCGAAGCATGTGTTCTAGTTGCCATGCTCCAGGCTTTTATGATGAATTACTGTGTGCTGGGTCCTCCCTGGGGCCTATACTGGACACGTGGGTGGGCTTTCAATGGCTGACATTGTGGTTTCCCTTTTTTTCTTTCTTATTTGAAATTGTTTTAAAACATGGGTTCTGTAGGACAGACAGGGCTTGGGGAGGGTGGCATGGTGTCTTTGTGGCCCTGTCTGGACCCTACAAAGAGAAGGGTTGCAGGCTAAAGCTTGAGGAACCTGTGATATTTCCCATGTTAGAATCTCTGTTAAAATCTCTAAAGGCAGAGACTTCAGTTTCTAGACTAGGAAGAGCCTAGTATCTTTTTTTGTATTTGTTTTTGTATGTGCTCATCAACCAAATGCTTTTTTTAAATAAACCTTATTAATATTTCCATTTTACAGATGAAGAGACTGAGCCACAGACAGGAGAAATAAGTTGCTCAAGGTCACCTGAGACTTGAGCGAGGCTGGTCGTGAGAAGGGCTGTGACTAAGCCCTCTTCCTCCTTCTTGCTCTCCCCAGGGTGCCCAGAGCAGGCACACAATAAATCCTGATGACATGGATACGCTGACAGCAATGTAGGTGCAGATGTCAACATTTTTGAGCCCCCAGGGAAGCCATGGATCAGAGCTACGTGGGGGTGGGAGGTGGCTGAGGGGCTGAGCTACTAGAACGCCATCTGCTTTGCTTGCCCTCACTGCGGGGCAGCTCGGGGTATCTCCCTTCTGGGGCCCCCAGCCCATCCTCTCCTCCTCTCTGTTCCACTGGAGACCTAGGGAGACCAGGGAACAGCAGTGTGGGGGTGTGGGTGACTTCAGGCTTAATATCTTTGTAACCATATTGCAAAAGGGCATGCCTAAGACGGTGCCTTACGCTTAATCTTTCTCTTTTATTGCTTTTTCTCTTGTATGATTTAACCTTGCACCAGGTATCAAGCTAGATAAATAAAAACTTTTATTTCAGATTAGCCCCAGCTGGGGGCTGCTTGAAAGCTGAGCAGTCATCCAGGGAGTCAGATGAAAACGGGAGCTGGGAATCTGAGCTGCTTAGAGGGGCTCATCTCAGGTTCAAAGCCCCCAAAAGATATTTGAGAACTTTTCTGAGGTGAGAGGGACAAGGTCTTCTCCCACGCCCACTGGCTGGGCAGGCTGAGGCAGGTGGAGAGAATCTCAAAGCCCAGGCTTCCCAACCCCCCTTTCTAAATGGCCCCTCACCCCAGTTAACTTCTCTTCACCCTGGATTTCCTACCTGATGCTTAACATAGCCAGGAAATGATGCTTTTGCTGATTTACTTAACATCGTTCTTCACCACAGTATGAGTGCCATGAAAGCAGTGGTGGTGGTTTTCCCTTCACAACTGGTCCCCCAGGTGTAGCATGGAGCCTGGCACACAGTTGGCACTCAATTAATGTTAATTGGTTAATTGAATGAATGACAGATCGAACGAATGAATGAATTCTAGGATTCCAGCCCAGCACACAAGCCAGTGGACTGACATGAATCTCTTGGTTTCCTGGGCAGAATTATAAGAGACGGCAGTAAGGTCTTGACTTGAATCCTGGGCCCACCATGCATGTACCGTGAACTCTGCAGCATATTTCATGTGCACCGGGAGGAGCTTTAGCTTCCTCATCAGCAAAATGTCCCTGCTGGCCACATTCTGGGATTGTGGTGGTGGCAAGAGGTGCTATCTTTTTTTTTTTTAGATTTTATTTTTTATTTATACATACAAGCTGGGGTATAGGCCAGAGGCGTGGGGCGGCGAGAGGGTTCACCAGAGACAGAGCGGGTAGCAGAACAGGCAGATCAGAAATACACTGCTGAGGGGAGCAGCGGGTGAGGCAGGAGAGGTCTGCCGCACCATGTGGGACTCTCCCCGGCCGGGCGTCGAACTCGCGTCGCCACTGCCAACAGCTCCACAGTGCAGCGCTCAACCGCTGCGCCACCGGGGAGGCCGGGCAAGAGGTGCTATCTATAGGCCAAGGCGAACTCGCCCACACGTTCAGAGAGAGACAAAGTGTTCTCAGTAGGAATGGTCAGCCCATATGATCATTGACAAAAAAAGAGACTGTCGATGGTACTTTCACAGGATAGAATAATAAGCAGTAATAAAAATGAACAAATGATACCTACACCAAAAAATACGGCCAGATCTTAGATGTATTATTATGAGTAGAAAACACAAGTCCCAGGAGACGGTGTATGACATGATACTTTCTTTCTTATAGTTTAAAGACAACTAAATCCAAGCAATATGTGATCCAGATACATGTGACCAAATATATTTTAAGAGTAAGGGAATGGAAAAATGCAAGACTCAAAGTTATGGTCATGGGCGGGTGAGGCGGAGAGGGATGGAGGAGGAG
>PVIJ01019183.1:0-24216 GCA_004024925.1 Scalopus aquaticus
TTCTCATTATTTCTCACTTTGTCTTACGTTGGGGTTTGGGAGCCCATAGCCCTATGCTTTGGGAGTTCAAAGTCTTTAGGTTTTTGGCTTTTACTTTAGTCCCTACAACTGTGCTCCCAGAACTCCATGGGTAAAATGCTGGCCAAGTAGCCCCAGCAATAGTGAGAAACACAGGTCATCCTTGCTGATGCTGTGACATTAGCAAAGGATATCCCACGTTTTATTACTAGGGACAGAAGGCTAAAAATTACCCATTACTTGTCTTCCTTTCTGCCAAATAAATCAAGTTCCAGTTGATCCACATCTTAACCTGAGTATTGTACAAGGGAAAAGATGTGAATTTGATTAACAGAAAGCCTTGAGTTCAAACTCTCACACTTTCACTCTTTGGGTTTATATTGAATTTTTACAGTGAGTATCACTGTATTGAATTTTCATTCAATTTTTATCTTGCTGAGTCATTTTTTGCCACACCTTTAAAATTTCATTCGCCCCAGGATGTTGGAAGGATTGAATGCCATTAACAGTTGGAGGCACCTGGGAAGTGCTTCCTGCATCAGGTGCTTAGTAAACAACTGGGCCCATCTGAGCTTCTAAAGTAGACTGGATGTCTGGACTTGTTTATTAAGGGAGGAGAAAAAAATAAACAAGAATTCCATAGCAACATCTAATCAAACTTTTGTAGCATGTCAGTTTTGGAAAACAATTCAGATGGCTTTTAGTTCTTCCTGCTGATTTGCCTTTACGTCATCTATGTCAAATACGACTCAATCCAGACTCATATGTGGGCATTTCCAAATACAGAGGAGTTGCTACTTCAACAATCAACCATTAGAAAAATGAAAAGGGAGAAAAATCAGTTATTTTGAGAATTGTCTGTGTACCCAGCACTATACCGATATTATCTGATGTTATACTTGTTCATTACGTCTCTGTAAAGTAGGTGTTATCCTATTTTAACATACTAGGTAACTGAGGTTCTAGAGGATGTATGATTTCACAATCTCCCACAGCACAGCTTGATTTAAAACAGCAGTGATCTCCAAAAGTGACATGTTTTCTCTAAAATGTCAGAGACTGATCATGTTTAATAGAATTGTTTTAACTACTTGCACAATTCCAATTTATTTAAGTTCTTAATTAAATTGAATAGAAGCCAACATTTTGTCTTTTTACAACTCATTCTCTCAAAGTATACTTGTCTCTGTCCTCTCATATATTAGGTCAGAACCCCAGATTTGCACTACCAAAGCTACTCTTTCTACAGATTCCGAAATGAAAACTAAATCTATGTCATTCTTATTATTTATACCTTTTCTTTTTAAGTATATTTTTAATTGAACTAACATTGTTTTATATCCTTGTTCATTATTTTCAGAAAAAAGAATTTCTCCCCTCAGGTATGGTCAACATAGTTCTCCCACCACCAACCTATGTCATGCTTGAAGAATCTGTTGCTACTTAGGAGGTAACTACAAGTTAGGAAAACAGAGGTGAAGTTCTTTCTTGTTTGCCTTGGTATTCTCAGTGCTTGATACAAAAATAGGCATTCAGTAAATAATTATCGATTAATAAAGCCTAAAAATGTGGAGTAGCAGCTAAGCCCCATAATCTAATCTCTTTTTTAAATTTTAAAGCATACCACGTTGTCTTAGATAAAGAGGATGATAGGATACTTTCAACCAAGGAGTTTTCACCTTCATTTAGGAAAGAAATTTCCTTTCCTCAGTTTGTCCTAATTTGAAAGAGGATGACTCATATCCAGTGAACTCCCAGATTGTTATTCAGATTTCACCTGTGTTTTCCAGGCAGTTAACAGAAGCATTTGACTCATAGACCTCCATTCAACTCAGTCACCTGGTCTGTAAAAAAACTTATTTTTAAATTTTGCTAAAAGGATCGACCTTATAGCAATTGTTCTTATCACCAAATAATGACAAAGATGGCAGAGGAAATTTTGATGTGATGTGTTTATATAGATTGTGTTGATGGATTCAAAAGTATATAAACTTACCTCCAAACTTATCAAATTGTATACATTCATTTTGAAAAAAATTGCTATAGGGGCCTCCCTGGTGGCGCAGCAGTTGAGGGCTGCGCTGTGGAGCTGTCGGCACTGTGCGATGCGAGTTCGAGGCCCAGCCGGGGAGATTCCCACATGGCTCAGCAGACCTCTCCTGCCTCGCCGGCTGCTCCCCTCAGCAGTGTATTTCTGATCTTCCTGTTCTGCTCCCCACTCTGTCTCTGGTGAACCCTCTCGCCGCCCCATGCCTCTGGCCTGTACCCCAGCTTCTACGTATAAATGAATCTTTAAAAAAAAATTGCTATAGTGTAAAAAGGCAACCACTTATTAGATATTACTTCAATAATGGGAGATTTTTTTTTTTTCATTTCAGTCAGGATCTGGTGAGAAATTAAAGAATACTTGGTTTGAGATTGATAAATAGACCGCTTGTTCCCTCATTTCATCCTTGGGTAACACTTCCCATTACCCCAGCTTCCCACATTTGCCTTGTACGTTCAGGAATTTGGAAAGTGGGCAGCCCTGAGAACTTCTTTGTGGTGAGCTTACCTTGCTTCCATTCTCTCAGTTCAAAACAACAAAATGAAAGGCCCCAGGGGAAATAACAAATCTCAGATATCTTTTTCCCTACTTAACTTTTCTAAAATATTTTCCTTGGAGAGGTCCTGGAGCAAATTTTTTCAAGGCTTTTTTTTTTTTTTTTTCTTTTTGTCCTTTCCAGACCTCCTCTTAGACCAGAACTAATTTCTCTGACATGGACACGAAAGGCTGTGGTTCTTCTTGCCTCACAGCTCTCCACTCATTCTTAATTAATCTCCCTCCACTTTCTTCTTGGCTCTCTCTGATGTATTTTCAGTATTGTTTCTCCCCCAGAAAACATAAGCCACAAGATCATCTGCCAAGATGGGTTTGACCTCAGGAATAAAGTTTTCAAATGCCCTACTGCATTTCCCAGGAGATGACAATTTTTGAGCATTAAGAAAGTGTATTGTCCATTGACATGTAAAGAGGAAAAGTATTCCGAAACTACCCCTTCACCCTAGGAAGTGAAATTAAATCTTTAAGAAATGAAAAGTCACATTTTTTCAATTTAGGAACATTTCTTCTTTCCTCCATGGTACAGTATACAATAACAAAGGTTGGCTGAAGTAGTATAAAGGGAGCATTATAACACTTTTTAAAATTATGCTGGATCTATATCTTTTCAAGGTTTCAAAGTGCATGCTAACATTTTGGTTCATAAGTAATGTACTTCTAATTCAGGATCAAGAAAAAAATGTTTTCCCCCTAATCTCTTGTGCTGGTCACCAGAAAGCAATCAACCCATTCATTCAATAAATGTATGTTGAATACCCACCATGTGCCATGATAAGGCATATCGACCACTGGACATGCTCAGCAGGCTCTTGCATTCTGTTTCTATCGAATCTACCTTAAACTGATGATGTGACATCTCCTGTCAACAATGTTTCCCACCATAAACCAGTCCTGATTTAATCCTGAGTTCTCCTAAATTTTGTTAAACATGCCTGAAGGTCTTAGTGTAAAACAAGAAAAATTAAATAGACATAATCCTCAATGCTTCTCCACAATTTTGATACAGATCACTGGCCTTGGTCAAATGTTCAAAGACCTTGTTTTCACTTGCCCAGGACTTTTCCTGCATTAATAGGGGGTGGAATTGCAGTCACAATCAACACAGCTTTCAAGTGAAAACTATAGTCCTCAATTTGGTTGCAATTAGAATCTCCTGGGGAATTTGTTTTTCACACTTGATCGGAGTTTTATTTTTTACAGTTGTTTTGCACATCTCTGTTTCTGTCCTGGGCATTGTGGATCAATCCTTTATCTGTTTCTTTCATTGTGGTTGTTTAAGTCAAATTTTATTTTGGAATAATTTTAAATTTACAAAAAAGTTGCAGAGTTCCCTATACCCCTGACCAAGTTTTGATTCCCTATTATATTATCATCTTACATTACTATGGTACATTTGTCAAAACTAAGAAACTAATATTGGCATGTTACTATTAATCACAAGCCATATTTTAGTCAGTTGTCACCGTTTTTCCTTTATGTCCTTTTTCTCTTCCAGGAGCTAATCCAGGGCAACAAAATGCACAAAGCCTTATGTCTCCCAAGCTCCTCTGATCTGTAATAGTTTTTCGACCTTGCCTTCTTTGACAGCCTTGAGGAGTGCTGGTCAGGAGTTTGTAGACTGTCCTTCAATTTGGGAATACTGATCTTCTTTTGTTACTAGATTGGAATTATAAGTTTATGGAAAATGTGTCGCAGTGACAAGTGTCCTTTTCATCACATCACATCACAGGATCCATGATAACCACTTGGCTAAAGTCATGTTTTCCTGGTTCCTCCACCATAAAGTTACTATTTTCCCTTCCCCTTCTTTATTTGTAACAAAATCAGAGTCTAGTCTATCCTCAGTCAGATAAGAAAAGATTTAGACTGCACCTCCTGAAAGGGGAAGTATCTCCATAAATTACGTGGAACTATTCTAAGAAAGATTTGTTTCTTCCTCCCGACTTATTAATTCAGTCATTTAATTATACCAGTGTAGATTCATATATATTCATTTTATACTTTGGATTTTATAGTCTAATACTATGTTGTTCATTTTATTGCTCAAATACTTTCAGCTTTGGCCTTTGGGAGTTCTTTCAGGCTGGAACCTATGTTTGTTTAGCATGATGCCAAATTTTTAAAATATTGTCTTAATTTCTGGTAATGCAAAATACTCAAGGTTTATTATATACTTTCCATGCCATGGCCCTGGATCTAGGATGTGGGAAGTTGTCACTGCTTTCAGTAAACAGTGCTAGATAATATATATTTGTATATTAGCCTGTGTATAAATAAGTAACTCTCCTCATCTGTGTGTGTGGATAACCAAACTGCAACACATGTGATGCCTCCAACTACAGCACCACAGGGTTCATTCTAGCCTTCCCTTCTGACTTATCAGAAAACTGAATTGCAGCAGCCACCATCATTCATTTCTGGATTCCAGTATACTTAAAAAGCAGTTTCAGAATTATTCATCCATACCTCACCTGGGGAAACTGAAAAATAATTAATTGCCTTAGGAGTTTAAGAACAATTAAATCCGTTTGCGGAGACGTGGTTCAGGCCTTAGGCATCTCCGAGTTTCCCAGCTGATTCCAATGTATAGCTTGGCTGAAAACCATTGGGTAAAAGGTCAGCATATGTAGGTGGGACCTTTCTTGCCTTTCTCTTCCAGCCATTTGCACCACGCCACTGGAGAGGGAAGGACTGCAGGCTGCTTGACCGCGGAGGAAACAAAGACAGTTCACTATCCTTGTGTAAGTTTCCCCTCCCAGCCTCAGTTTGGCAGGAGTGGAGTTATTTCTCTTTTGGGCTCTGTTTTTGAGGCTTCAAATTCCCCGCTGTTGTCCGGTCCCATAGCTTGTATGATCTGACTCTGGCTTAGCTAGGGAAAAACAGACTAAGTTTGTTTCTTACCTTAGACTGACTCTCAGGTTATTTAAGGAGGAAAGTGTTTGCCAAGCGTGTTACAGCCCAGGTAACTGGTTTATTAAGTGTTGGTTTGGTGATTGAAGCCACAGCTAAGACTAGCATTCCTTTGCTTCTGTTTACCTTGTTGTTGCCTCCATTGTGTGCATATTCTACACCCTTGGACCTCTGGGGTGGCATTATCAGTCAAAAACAAGATTTTGAGGTCCCTGGTCTAAATAGAATTTATTTCAAAATTAAACACATGCAGGTATTTATATGCAAATAATGTGAATCATTTGTATAATGAGTTACTTTAAAATTTAAATTTGGCTTAAAGTAATACTTAGGTGAAATTTTAAAAATTCAACTGTGTAGAGGAGTTTAAAACTTTAAGTCTTTTTCCCCACCTTCAAATTCATGTCAGTAGTTACTTTCAGTAGTTCATTTAGATTTTCTGTTGTTGACTATTAAAAGTTTAATATATTCACATTCCTCTGGCTTAAACTATCAATATTTGGGAGTTTGTTGACTTACCACTATGAACAGGGAAAAACTGACCACATTTATATATCCAGTCACTTTCACTTCTCCATATATAGTATATATTTTTTATTAAGGTTATAATATTTAAGTTTTATAATAGCTTTGTTTTTTGTACTTGTGTAACTCTGAGGTTGGTTCTTTGCTTACGCTTTTCTCCTGTTTTCTCCAAATGGATTCCTTGGGATATCAGGTTATTTTAATGATGAAGCACAAGGTTGATTACTACTGTTGTCTGAATTGGTTTTCTGTAATTTGACTACAACGAACAAAATTAACTCTGGCTTAATTTAGAGTAAAATATACACTTGAAGATAAGAGAATTGCCTCTGTAGGTACCTCTGAAGGTACCAGGCAGTAAGGGGGCACAGAGATTAGAAAGTAATAGGCAGCCTTTTTAGGGAGCTGCCTTTAAAAAGACATAGCACCAAACATGTCTCTCCTTAAAATACATATTCCAAGTAAGAGCATCTGTTTGGGCTCTGTGTTCACCTCTTAGCAAGCCTAAGTGCTCCCTGGTTATCATACGAATAGGTGGCAGCTCAAAAGGGAAAAACTAAAAGGGAAAGACAGGAGTGTTGACAAACAACCATAGGTCCAATGAATTTTTGCCCTTCCATTTGTCTAGGTCTGTTTCTTCAACACAACCTTAAAAATAGGAGATGACAAGCTCTGTCCCCTCAGGCTGCCCAGATTAGCTCTTCCAATTGACTTCCTGCATATGTAATTCATTGTTATTCCAAAAAGTGCTGCCCTGATAGTCTCTCTGATGCAGTCCCCAAACTACCTTACAAGTTATCCTGGTTATATCCTCACCAGGTTTCAGAATTTGAACTTTTGATTTATGTACCAGTTTGTAAATGTAAATACCATGAGTACAGGGACATGTTCTTCTATTCTACTGTATGTCTGGTAGATTCTTAAGACATGTTTGTACAATGAAAGATTGACTCGTTGTGAGCTGTAAGTAATTGGAAATTATCAATAGGAACGGGGGAAACTGCATACCCTGGTATTCTCATTTTCTTCATTAATCTGACCCCATTTACTTTATATTTTCCAGGATATGCTCAAAGTATTCTGATTTGTTGCTAATTGTCATACTCTAAAGATTTATGTATGCATAGGAGAACTGAGGTGTAGGCCAGAAGTAGGGGGTGGGAGAGGATTCACCAGAGACAGTGAACAGAACAGGCTGATTGAAATACACTGCTGAGGGGAGCATTGGGCGAGACAGGAGAGGTCTGCTGTCTATGTGGGCTAGTTCTCTGGCTGGGGATTGAACTCATGACAGTGGCTGGTGATAGCTTGATAGTGCTGAGTTAAAGCAATTTAATCTAGTTAGTATTAATTATGAATACTGTTTCTCAGTGCAATGTTGTTAAGTACTATAAGAACAATCTAATATAAGCTATCCCACTTTAGTCACCTAATAAATTACCTGTTATGTCAAACTATAGGAAGAGGGTACTTTTAAAAGCTAGAAAATGATATTGTAATTGATAGTGTAATTCAGCATAATTCTATATGATATGTATTTTTTGTAGATTTTATGTTTGGAAAAAATGATAAATTCCAGATATCTTATGAATTTTTTATAAGAAAATAGAGGGACACATTAACTTTGGTAGGAAAAATCATAACAATTAATGGAAAAGTATAAATTTTAAAAGGTTAATGTTTATTACATAAGAATTTTCAAGTACTATATGACAAAAGATAACAAACACAATGAAAAAGCCACAGACTAGGACAGGTATTTGTGGTATATATTAAACACAGGGTTATAACCAGAATATATGTACACAATTCTGACCAATTAATAAGGACAAGGAAAAAATAGAAAAATGAGCAAATATTGAAAATCGGAGGGATAATTAAGTGACAAATATATAAAAATATGTTCTCTTCCACTGGAGATCAGATAAATGCTACTTATAACAAGATTCAAAAATATTTTGTATCAATTAGCGAAGTGGAAAAATTTAATAGTAATAAGTACTTGATCATATTGAAGGAAAAATTGTATTTGTTTACTGCTTGTATAGGTGGTTAATTAAGTTGAAGTAGTTACTTTAGAGAATATTCTATAAAATGGATAAACTGCATACGACCTTTAGCAATTTCTTTTTTAGTGGTATATCTTTAAATAGTGTTTCTCAAGCTTCTATCAGTATCATCTGGGTCACTGTTAAAATCTGGGACAAACATGGAAATTTGTGCTTTGATCTCAGATTCTCCAATGGTAGCCTATGTTCCTTCAATTCACTCCTACAAACCCACCCTCCACCTTGCCCACCCTACTCTCTGTCCCCCAAGTCTGGACTAGGGCTCCATTTACCCTGGCTTCAAAATTAGCTTAGCCAAATGGGGCACCCTGACAGGAACTCAGAGGGGTAAAGTTTGGATTTTTAATTCTCCCTGGAAGTTCTCCTCATGGTTCCTTTTAAGGCATTCATCTGACTATAGAGTACCATATCTCCTTTCAAGGTGCAGGAACCTCTTTTCTCACAGGTCTACGTAGTAAAAGCTCAGTGGCTCCTAGCTCCAGATGACTGCAGGGTCCCTTGCTTCATCAGCTGGGGCTCAGCAAGCTACCAGCCTGCTTTTGTATGGTTCTTAAGCTCAGAATAGTTTTCGCAATTTTTTGTTTTCAAGTTTTTCATTAATGTAATTATTTATTCATTTGTAGTTATTGAAGTACCACTCCCACCAATGAAGCACCCATAGTCTTCTAGCATAATCCATTGTGTTCTTTTCATTCCACTGTTTTCATTCCTCTCCCTCCCCTTCTGAAAGCCAAGAATCTATGGCCGGTTTTCAATGGTTGGTTTTCAAGTTTCTCTTTGACCCTTTGTTTGGTTTCTCTGTATTCCACATATGAGTGACACCACCTGGCATTTATCTTTCTCCTTCCAGTTTACTTCACTTAGCATAATCCCTTCCAGTTCCCTCCAGGTTGCTGCAAATAGCATGAGTTTGGTTTGGGTTTGGGATTGGGTTGGGTTTGGGTTGGGTTGGGTTTGGTTTGGTCCATTGTGTATTATACTACATCTTCTTGATCCATTCATCTGTTTTAGGGCTCTTAGGTTGTTTCCATAGTTTGACTGTTGTAAACAATGCTGCTATAAACATAAGACTTCAGGTTTTCTTTCAGATTAGTGTTTTTATTTTTAGGGGGGTAGATACCAAAGAGTGGGATAGCTTCCGTTTTTAGTGTTATGAGAAACCTCCACACTGTTTCCCATAGGGCCTGGACCAGTCTCCATTCCCACTGACAGTAAAAGAGGGTTCTCACCACATACTCACCAGCACTTGATCCTTTTGATAGGAGCCATTATCACTGATACATGGTGGTATCTCATTGTGATTTTAATTTGCATTTCCCTGA
Source organism: Scalopus aquaticus (assembly GCA_004024925.1). NCBI lineage: Eukaryota > Metazoa > Chordata > Mammalia > Eulipotyphla > Talpidae > Scalopus > Scalopus aquaticus. The sequence continues at coordinate 9,447 of PVIJ01019183.1, forward strand.
GAATTAATGATGAACATTTTTTCATGTGCCTCTTGGTTATCTGAATGTGTCTATTTAGCTACTCTGCCCATTTTTAATTGGGTCATTTGCTTTGTTTTTTGTTGAATTGTATAAACTATTTGTAGATGTTTGATTTAAGTTCCTTGTTAGATGTGTGGTGTACAAATATTTTTATGGACTCAGTTGGGTGTCTCTTTTAGTTAGTCTCTTTTTCTGTGCAGAAGTTTTTTAATTTGATGTAGTCCGAATTGTTTATATCTTTTGTTTTCCTTGCTGCTAGGGATGAATCTGTAAAGATTTCTCTGATGTTTATGTCTTAGAGTGTTTTGCCTATGTCTTCTTCTATCTTACGTTTTCAGATCTTACATCCAAGTCCGTTATCCTTTTTGATTTTGTTTATGGTATGAGATAGTAGTCCAGTTTCATTCTTCTGCATGTGACTGTCCAATCTTCTCAACACCATTTATTGAAGAGGCTTTCCTTGTTCCAGTGAATATTGTTCATTCTTTTGTCATAGATTAGCTGTCCATATGTTTATTTCTAGATTCTTAATTCTATTCCCTTGGTCTGTGTGCTTTAATTATCTTGGCTTTAATTATCCAGATTTGTTATAAAGTCTAGAAGTATAATATCCCCACTCCCTTCCTTCTTTGTCAGGAGGGCTTTGGTTATTTGGGGTCGGTCTTTCCTTATGAATTTCAGTTATGTTTGTTCCATTTCTTTGAGGAATGCCATTGAAATTTTTATTGGGATTGCGTTGAATCGGTAAATTACTTTGGGAAAGATGAACATTTTGACAACATTGATTCTTCCAATCCATGAGTAAGGGATATCTTTCCAGTGTGTGTGTGTGTGTGTGTATGTGTGTGTGTGTGTGTGTGTGTGTGTTTTCTATTTCCTTTAACATACAAACCTCAATTTTAAAAGTTTGTTTAAAAGAAAATTAACAACATGCAACAGACTGCTTATAGCCCCAAAAGCTTAAAATATTTACTATCTAGCCCTTCACAGAAAACACTTTCCCATGTTAATACTTTTGAATAGTACCTATACTTTGAAAACTACACTTTGAATAGTACCACTTTACCTCTAGGGAGTTTTGGAAAACTCTATCCTAAAGTAGTTTGTATAAGTATAATGATGTTAACTTTACCAGTCTATGTAATGGTAAGGAAAATAAGAGTGAAAGGGAAAGAACTAAATATTCATCAAAATGAATGAAAAGAAATGGCATATTTTCAGATGGAGGATACCAGTGAGCAATATATCAGGAGGTAGATGCCTTAAATATGTGAAAAGAAAAATCAAGTTATAATATCATGTATATAAAATACAGTGGATATAATTTTTAATTGTCTATTGTTTACCCATAGATGTATATATTGGTTACTTCTGGGGTTCAGAAGAGTAAAGTTTTACTAGGGAAGGGACCAGTAATAGTTGTCAAGGAAATTGAGGAGAAAACACTGGTGATTGGAGGCTCCACACTCAGTGCCACCACCTCTAGTTCATCTTCCTGCTGAGACTCTTTCTATGGCCGAGGTTCCACCAACCAGTGACCCAGGTGCATTTGCATCAGGAAAGTAAGAATTATGAGGTGGTGCTTCTGTCTGAGGGACGTACCTCATGGTGACAGTGTGATTCTTCTGATACACTATGCCAAAATTCTGAGCTTCAAAACCTTAGCATCTTGGGCACTGCAGAATGGGTGGCAACAGCAGTGGTACTTTTGCTGGAAGAGTACCACAGTACAGTTGGCCAGGTCTTCTAGCTGCATTGATCCTGACTGTGTGGCATCCAAGCCTGGTACTTGGACTACCTGGAAATTCTATGTGCGCCACTAAGGACCTTTTAAAAATTCCTGTTGTGTGCAAATTAGAACAGTGGTATACACAGACTCTAGTTCGTTCCAAAGCAACAACAACAACCAAAAAATGTGACAGTACTGTGGCTAATTGTATTATAAAAATATAGTTTTGTTTATTTTTTTCTCTATAATTTTATCTACATAGAATGTTGTTCTCTCTCTACTGTTACTTCACCACAGATTAAATAACTATTCATGACAGGAAGTTTTTCATTGGCCCGGCACAGAAAACAACTGTTACATTAACAGTATCCTAAATATTATCCATTCATTGCTTTCCTTCTCATATTTTCCTATACCATTCTAGTTTATTAATAATATCCCCAAGTTAAATTTGTCCTGAGGGTTTTCATTTTAAAGATGTATGCATGTATGTCTCTTAATTTACTTTCATTTACTTAAATATTATAATTCCTATCAGCTTCACTCATGGCAATCAGAATTTCAAAATGTTTTTCTTCATTTCACTAATAATTTTACTGGTTGCGGTGATCTATACAATATACAAATGTCAAGATCTATTTTTCTCATTAAATTCTTGAGCCATATGACTATGAAACTACTTAGACTTCTCCAAATGTCATTGTCATTTTAAAAAAAAGATTTATTTATGCATACAAGCTGGGGTGTAGGCCAGAGGTGTGTGTGGCGGGGGTGGGGGTGGAGGGCGGTGAGAAGATTCACCAGAGACAGAGTAGGGAGCAGAACAGGCAAACTTACTGAAATGAACTGCTGAGGACAGTAGCAGGCAAGGCAGGAGAGGTCTGTGCCATGGGGAATCTCCCTGGCCGGGGTTTGAACTCGTGCTGCACTGGCTCTGGATAGCTTTATAGTGCTGTGACTTAACCCGGTGCACCACCAGGGAGGCCCCCATTATTGTCATTTTTAAATTTGGGGCCTAGCTTTTATAGCTGACAGAATGCAAATATTTTTAACATGTTGGATTTGAGGAGTCTTTACTAAGTAGAGACACGAAGTAGTTAAGGGGAGATGGGGAGAATTATATGAGAAATTATGGCAAAATAGAGAAATTTGAAATTGATTTATATATGAATCTATCCTTAGGAAGACAATAGAGAGTAAGGAGCAAGGGAGACCCAAAGGCAGACTTCTAAGAACTCCAGAACTTGCTGGGAAGATAGAAGAACATGAGCATGCATAGAAAAGTTGAAAAAGGAAGACCAGAGTGGCAGGGGGAGGAAGAGGAAGGTCAGCATAGTATCATGTGCTCAGGGAAGAGAATATTTATAAGTAGAAATAATTAATGTACTTAAAGTTCAAGTAATTTGAAGACTGAAATTGTCCAATAATTTTATGGAATGGAGCTTAATGTCAGAAACCAGATATAAATATATTGAGGGAAAGGTGGGCTTTCTAGGATGTGAGTGAATTGAGAATGTTTGAATGTGAATATAAAGATTCCAATTCCCTTGTTTCTACTGGCTCTTCTACCCAAAGTCTTACTCCCATCTCAACTTATCTAAATTTATACATTCTTCCTGGACTACTTCTTCCTTTTTCGAATGATTTATATGAGTCAAGTATGAGTCAAGTATGATTTATATAAGTCAAGTTTGAGTTGCAGAGACATGAATTTACTCTAGCTAGTTTTAAACAGAATGGGATTCATATAGGGTAGTACATGGAATACAATATTGTTGCTGCTTTTGCAGCAGTAGTATATCTCAGTACTAGCCATAAATGCAGTCATATATCTCAGTACTAGCCAGTTATTTCAGAAAATAAAACTATAAGCACAGGTTCTTCCTAAAAGATTGCAATTTGGGGCTTATTCTAATAGAAGGTTTGATTTTTCATTCTCCATGCTTACATAAAGTTAATATACAGTATAAATTTGCATCATTTAAAAACATTTATCTTCTATTATTATGTATTCTACAACTTATTTTTTCATATTTACCACGTAGAGCTAGTAAGGAGGCAGTTATATATCTATATGGTCTCTGGAGCTCAATATTATATATGAAATATTTTTCCTTAAAATTCATGTTGTAGTTTATGTTCACTGTATGATTACCAAAAAATTCATTCATTCTTCTGAACTGGGATGTTGTTTTTTTGTTGTTTTTTTACAATTTATTAAAAAAGCTACAATACCACTGCAGCACGAGTTGGATTCTCAGCCAGGGAGGTTATTACATGGCGCAGCAGACCTCTCCTGCTTCTCCCCTGCTGCTCCCCTCAGCAGTATACTCCAGTCAGTCTTCCTGTTCTGCTCCCCACTATCTCTGGTGAATCCTCACACCACCCCACATCTCTGGCCTATGCCCCAGCCTGTATGCATAAATAAATCTTTTTAAAAAAATTTTAAAAAGCTACAATACCACTTTTACTCCATCCAAGATGGAGTCCTGTATTTACTCTCCCTTTATAACAACAAAAATGCTAGATAAAATGAGACAACATATGACATTGTATATCAGTCAACAAAGAACAGTGATCCCCGAGAGACAGGAAAAAGAGGAATGAGTCCTCTGATGCTCTAGTTTACTGACCTTGCAGAATTTTCATGCTGTGGCACAGTCAGGGGCAACACAGGCAAAGGTCTGGCATATTTCCTAAGCTGAGGAAACAAAGCTGAGGGTACAGGGAGATCCTAGCTTGAATTCACAGGCCAGAATACCAGAGGGGAAAAATATAAAGAACTCTGTAGATTTATAAAGAGATTCAGCAGGCTTCTGATCAGCATATATTTAGGATGAAACTACCCAAGATTTGGGAATGAAACATTTAAAAGGATTAGAGAGAATGTATTCAGGTGTCACACATACTGGGACTAGTTAAGTATTTATATCTCTCTCTCTCTCTCTCTCTCTATATATATATATATGTATATATTAATTTTTTCCTGACCAGAAACTTGAGGTTTCTGGATCAGAGACAAGCTTTTAATTACTCGGAGAACATATTTTGTCAGTCTATCATGTTCCAGTCTCCCAAACGGCAATGCCATGGTGGCAGAAATCACCTGTGTGTAGGTGGGATTTGTACAACAGTAGAGCTGACACTTCTGTCCCCCTTCTTTAGAGAAGGGGAGAGAGACTTTTGCTTTTTAATATAAACAAATCCTCTTTGGATGACAAAGGGTGAAGGTGCCTAATACAGTTATGTAAATAGCTCAAGGGGTCTTTAGTTCCCAAGTCTTTATTTGTTGTTCAAACATGCTTTAGTGCAGGGACTCATCAGACTCCAGCTGCCTCAGTGGTGGGAGCCAGCAGCAGCAGTGTGTTCTCTCACCCTGCTGCTCCACCACAAGACAGTTGTGGCAGTTGCTTCTCAGCTCCCTGTTATGCAACTGCATACTTCCTGGATCATGGAATGAACCAATCAGATGTGAGCTATGAACTTATTGGTGCTAAATGGTCAAATCAGCCACAGTATTAAAATATGGTCCAATCAGACTTGTGGGTGCAGTATCCTGAAGGAGGATATAAGCCAGGGTCAGAAGAAGCTGAGAGTGGGTTCCAACCACTAAGAAAAGAAACGAATTCTGTTCCAACTTCCAAAAAATGAAGGGGCAGACACTGTTCCTGGCTCCCGAAGAAAGAAGTTGAAAGAAGAAAAGAAGCATCCAGCAGCCAACCTCTGAGGAGGGAAGAGAAGCTGAAGACCTCTGACTGGGCCACTGGTCCTGTCTCTGATGTTGCCTGGAAGGAGAACCAAAGCCCCCAGGTCTGATGTCCCAAAGAGCTGCTTTTTGTTGGTATAGGCCAACAACTCACAAAGAGCTGCTAATACTTGGTATCAGCTGATGCTGCCTCTGGGGGATCATTATATTTTACTTCATATATTCTAAACCCCACATCACATTATTGAATGCTTTAAAAGTCAGTTAACTTTTATAGATGTAAATAAAGTAAGGATAATTTATTTAAACACAAATCATCTTTATTTTGTCAGAGACCTGGTAACATGTGGTATAATTTTCTTTCTGCCCGAAGTACTTAACACTTTAAAATTTTTTCTTACATCATTGTAGTCCCCATAGTTCTCCCACCACCATATAACCTGTGAACTATCACCATATTTCCTTGTGTTTATCCCTGTCCTGTTTGTCTTCCCCTGCCCAGATCCTCCTTTGCTGTATGTCTCAGTTGCATGGTCAGCTTGCTAGTTTTGACTTTTTCTTGACCTTTGTTTGGTTTCTCTATATTTCACATGTAAGTGAGACCATCCAGTATTTATCTTTTCACACTTCTGACTAATTTCAACTAGTATAATCCCTTCCAGCTCCATTCATTTTCTTGCAAATGGCATGGTTTGTCATTTTTGGTTGCTGTGTAATACTCCATTGTATATATCACAACTTTTTGATTTATTCATCTATTTTGGGATATTTGGGTTGTTTCCATATCTTGGATACTGTGTTTTAACACTTTTTATAGTATGATCTAATAAAAAATCCATTGAGCTTTTATATGGCTGAACACACCTTTTTTCACTTTTGTTTTTTTTAAATATATGTTCATTACATACAGAATTCTAGGTTATCGATTTTAAGTAATATATAAAATTGCTGCTCCAGTGTCCTTTCACTTACATCATTTCCAAGAAGAAATCTACTGTTAGTCTCATCTTCATTCCTGTATAGATAAAGTATTTTTACTGAATTTTTGTCTTTTTCTTTATTGCTATTTTTAAAGTATTTGTTACATGCTTAGTTATAATTACCTTCCTGTTTCTTGTGCTGGGGGTTTGCTGAGCATCGTGGATCTGAGGGTTTATAATTTTCATCAAGTTTGTAACATTTTCAGTCATTATTTCTGCAAATATACTACCTTGACCTTTCTATTCTCTCATCCAGCAACTCCCAAACACACCTATAGTAGGTTGCTTAAAATTACTGCCTAGCTCACTGATAGCTCTATTTTTATTTATTTTTGTTTGTACTTAATGTACCTTTTTATTTCTGTTAATGTAAGGGAAAAGTATATATTGTCACAGCTTCAATTTGACTAGCCTTTATGTTCACAAAATCCAGTCTGTTATTCTATCAAGTGCATTTTTCATTCCTACATCAACACTTTCACCTCTAGTGTTTAATCAATTTCTTTTTTGTATTTCACACATACTCCAGTTTCCTTTAATTCTTTAAACAGAATTCAGTTATATAGTTCTTGTAAAATGCTTGTATGATAATTGGAACATTTATGTGCACTACAGTGTCAATTTTTATTTTCTTGAATGGTCTTTGGTCGTGTGTTGTAATTTCTTGGCAACTGGATGACAAATATTGTGATTTATCTTGTTAGGTTTATTATATTTATATTTATATTATATGTTGGAAACATTTATGTTGGAAACAGTTTGAAATAGTTTGATCATTTTAGACGTTGCTTTGTTAGGTGTTACTGTAACAACATTTATTCTAGAGATAATTAAGCCCCGTTGCTGAGGTAAGAGTCTTCTTATTACCCAATATTTCATGATCAGGACTTTATGAACAATGTTTACTGGTTCTGAAACAGGGGCAGTTAGGATGGGAGGCCAGACAGTAAAATGAAATGACTACCCATCAGCCAAGTTTCTGTGACAAGAGAGCCACGAAAAAGCCCCAAAGGCCAAAAACCAAAACCAAGGGCTATAGAAATACAATACCCATACAATAGGGGCCTATGGGTATGAGAATACTAAAAAGAATTTCCATATAAATTAATGGTCATACATTCTCAGATCCAAATAATAGCCTACCATATCATACCAGATAGGGATGTTCTACTTGTAGAAAGCAGAGGAATCCTATATTTTTCCCAGGCTTACTCTTGGTTTGTTTTCACTTCTGGTACCATTTGATTTATTTATATGTGTATATATATGTATATATATATGTATATATACATATATATATATACTCCCATCCAAATTTCCTAGGGAAGGGACTTATTTCTGGAAATACCTGCAGCTCCTTTAGAACTAAATATATATATATTTATATATAAATATATAAAAATATTATATTTTATTTATATATAAATATAAATATATATATATATAAATATATATATATAAATATATAAAGTATATATTTATATATATATGTATTTTTTTTAAAGATTATTTATACATACTAGCTGGGGTACAGGCCAGAGGGCGGCGAGAGGGTTCACCAGAGACAGAGTGGGGAGCAGAACAGGCAGATCAGAAATCCACTGCTGAGGGGAGCAGCGGGCGAGGCAGGAGAGGTCTGCCGCACCATGTGGGATTCTCCCCGGCCGGGGGTCGAACTCGCATTGCGCGCTGCCAACAGCTGCACAGCGCAGTGCTCAACCACTGCACCACCAGGGAGGCCCTGATATGTATTTATGATTATATTTTAATGTCTTCAAATTTATCAATACTCTGGCATAATGAGTGCTTTTCTTTCTAGTGTAAGAAATTTTTCCTTACCATTCCTGAGATCATAAAAATATATTGTCATCAAAAAGTACTCCCATACTCTCAATCATTTCATATTTAAACTAGCCACTGATGATTCAACTGACACAAAATTCCTTGCAGAGAAGTATTTTTATGACTTGCCGTTTTTTAAAGAGCACTCCTACATGTAAAAGCCATCCATGAGAACCTACAAGGGGCTTCCTCCTGGCATGAGGTGGGAGGAAGAGGGTAGGTCAGACAGATCTGACATCAACCCTGAAATGAAAGGACAGTTGCCACAGTTATGTAATCTTCAAGTCCTTCTAAGTATTGAAGGTCACTAGCCAAGAAGGAAAGTAGCTTATGTCCATGAGATAATCCTGGATGTAGGAGTGGGACATAGAAACACTCGGTGAAAGCTCAGCCTTCCCACATTAATCATTCTGTGTTTGGGAAGCATTTTCACCAGCATTAAAAGAAAAGGAACCACTGTTTTCAATGCAGGGCAGGCATTGCTTAAATTTCCTCAAAGCATTTCTCTCATGGTTCATGACTCATCCTTTTTCAGAGGTCACACTTAGTTCTCCATGTTCAACTAGACTCTTGACTCTCTAAATAGACAACTAGATGAGGGGATAGAATATTTAGTCTCAACGATAGACTCTGACAGAAACCGGTTCTAATGGTGCTAAAATGCCAACTATTCCTTTCGATTGAATAACTAAGATGCTGTTTTTGAAATGTCATTTGAAATTCCTTATGGAAATATGCTACTTGTTCTTTGACTCTTTTCTGTTGTCCTCTTGCATAATCTTACTGCCTTACACTTACATCACTTTAAATTTATTGTTCTAAGTGATTTCAGTGCTATCAACATTGTTGTGCAATATTATTTTGATTGGATTATTCAAGTGAAAAAATTTTTTGTCAGCCATTGTTCCCTCCCTGTATTGCTTCAAAGAATAAGAATAGGTGTTGGTTATATAGTTTTGAAGAATATACTATGGAAAAGGTGACTTTGACTCAAACTTTTCTTTAATCCCTCCTAACCTATTCTGCTAATAATTATAATATTTTTTTATTTCTTGGTGCAATGGAATAAATTGCCTTTTGTTCTGCATTTGAGTAGACCATGTGCCAGAATAATATTAAATAATCACAAACAGGCTGTGGTTTTGATTTTGGACTTTCCTGTGACATGAACTATGAGGAGTGATGCAACATTTTCTCTAATTAGTCCTTATGTGACTTACAATGCTGGACTCAGAATTCCACCCCAGCTGTGAATTTTGGATAATATTATGTGAAGTGCTCAGGCTCAGATAATCAAAAACAGCCAGTGAAAAACCAGCAAGAAGCTTGTGTTAAAGGGTTTCAGGTGAAATTTCACCCCAGAGCTCAGGGGCAACCCCCAGCTCCACTGCACACATTCCACTACATGCAACGCAGTAGCATTGCAACTACAGACCCAAACAGGGCCAGGCCAAGAAGGGTGCCTAGGATTTTTAGTTCTAAAGGAGCAGTAGGTATTTCCAGAAATAAGTCCCTTCCCTAGGAAATTTGGGTGGGAGTCCTTGCAATTCCACAGAGCCTTGGTCTTGGTAAAATCTCCTTGTCTCTTGAGAGATGCCAGAATCCTGCAGGGTTCTATTAGCAAAGATATTTCTGAGGGAAGTCAAGTTTATATTTGAGGTGTTTATTTCCCCTAGAAGCTCTCTCTTCCTGTGTTCTCCTGTCATCCCAACCCTCATTCCACTTCCTGACTGCCCAGGTATTTCTCCTACTACTCATCTAGCCGGAACTCCCTGAGCAGAAAACTCTTTCCTCTTGAAATTTTCTTGTTTCTCTAATTATAGACTCCCTAAGGAAACTGAAAGATGAATTTGGGGAGTGTGGGGAGCACAGAAATGGTGTGTTTTTTAAAGTTCAAAGATCCTGGGTAACCTACTCACGCTACAACCCTAGTATCATGAGGGAGGGTCTGGTGGGGAATAAGCCAAAACCTAAAATTACAAACTGTGCCTGAACATAGGGTAGAGCAAAACTACCCTAAACAATGAGTCACTGTTTTCTAAAGAATGGAGATTTTATATTTTTATTGCCCTATGAGAAACTGGAAGGTTTTGTGTTCCTTTAGATGGTTCCTAATCCATAGAGAGAGCAGGAATAAAGTATAATCCATTGTGACAAAATCAAGAGACAGAAAGCTAAGGAAATGTGTGTCTCCCTCCTATTTATCCATTTTTTTTTTCAAAGATTTATTTATTTATGCATACAAGCAGGTACAGGCCAGAGGTGTGGGGCGGCGAGAGGGATCACCAGAGAGACATTGGGGAGCAGCACAGGCAGATTGACCAAAATACACCACTGAGGGGAGCAGCGGGCGAGGCAGGAGAGGTCTGCTGCGCCATGTGGGAATTTCCCTGGCTGGGCGTGGAACTTGTGTCCCTGCTGCCCACAGCTCCATAGCGCAGTGCTTAACCATTGCACCACCAGGGAGGCCCTCCCATTTATCCTTTTGTTTTTTTAATTGAGGTAATGTTGGTTTACAGCACTGTTTGTATTTGGGGAGTAGAGGACCCCCCTTCATGTGTGCCCTCCACCAAACCACCCACCATCATAATTCATTTTGCTCCCTCCGCATTTTGTTCCTCATCCTCCCCTCTCTCCATTCCTCAGATCTATCTTCATCTTTCAAAGATAATATTTTAAGTTTGGTTTTATCTGACCCTTTTTTTTTTTATTTCTTTACATTCCTCTTATAAGTGACACCATCCTGTACTTGTCTTTCTCCTTCCGCCTTATTTCACTTAGCATAATCATCCATGTTGCCTCTTCATGGCCTGAGTTTATCTTTTTTTTTTTAAAGATTTATTTTTTATTTATACATACAAGTTGGGGTACAGGCCAAAGGCATGCGGCGGCGAGAGGGTTCACCAGAGACAGAGCGGGTAGCAGAACAGGCAGATCAGAAATACACTGCTGAGGGGAGCTGCGGGCAAGGCAGGAGAGGTCTGCCATGCCATGTGGGATTCTCCCCAGTCGAACTTGCGTCGCTGCTGCCAACAGCTCCACAGCACAGCGCTCAACCACTGCGCCACCAGAGAGGCCCCTGAGTTTATCTTTTCTTAATCGCCAACTAGTAGTCTGTTGTGTATAAATGCCACAACTTGATCCACTCCTCAAGTGGACATTTAAGTTGTTTCCATATCTTAGCTGTTGCAAATGGTGCTACTATAAGTCTCTCTCCCACTTCATCTGTATGACTTCTGCCCACAGCTCCAGAATCAGCTTAGTGTGATTATTTTCCAAAACATCCTTCCTGTTCTGTCCCCACCCCCTACTGACTCCACACCTCCAGATAGGATCCTATGCACTCCCCTTGGCATGCCTCTATCACAAGTTTCTGACAAATTTATCTCTGTCACCTTAATGCATTGTCATGTGAATATGCTGTGTCTCATTTGACTTGTTCACACAGGGTTCGAAGTAGTCATAGCATACTATAGGTTACTAATAACTGTTCAATCAAATAGTAGGATAAAGAATGCTTGATCTCATCCCCATGAAATAACCATGTTCTTCATTTAACTTTGCGCTCATATGAGATAAACAAAAGTGTCAACTGTTTAAGATAAAGAAGAGATGCAAATGCTATTTCCTGGACATTTTCTGCTCAGTTAAAGATTCAGGAATGTGACTTAAAATAGTTATCTAGAAGCTGCTATTTTTTCATCTGACCTGATAAAAAATGGATGCTAGTGGAACAAATGAGTGTGGATGTAAACTAAAGATATTTATGCTATTGTGTGGTAACTGACATAGAACTCACCCACGTTCAGGGGTGTCTCGGTACAGCTTTGCCCTTTCCTTGGAACCATGCTAAAGGCATGAACCCTGTTTATGGGTCAGGAGGGGACTCCCTGCCTTCATAAGCCTCTTAGGGAGAGAGAACGGTCAAGCCTAAAGGCCTGGTGCTCTCAAGAAATTAGAGTAAGAAGAGCCAATATTCAGCATACTATATGGAAGTTCCCTTGTGTGGAGAATGAGAGTAGGAAGGGTTCTGGACATGCTTTGTGAACCAGAAAAGGTATAAGAGGGGGAAAGCAGGGTGTAGTGTAAAGCTATAACATGCCAGCAGGGGAAGGAAAGGACAGAAGACACAAGGCAATCTTTTGGGACCAGACAAGCACTCTGTACATGATCTGGAGAAAGACCCCACAGGCCTAGTTGGCTCTTCTCCAGGTACTGCCTGGTACCCTGCTGGCTCCAGCTAGGCCAAAACGTTCATTTATTACTGGCAAGCAATCTTGAGGTTGTAACCGAATCCTCTGGGAGCTTCTAAACAATTTCCATGACTCATGACAGTATGCTTTGTTATGAAGTAGAGCTCTATCTGCCCATAAGCTACAGGGTTCAGAGAAATTTTTCACGGCAGCCCTTGCCACTGAAGTTCCAAAGAGATCATAGATGTCAATTTTAATGGAGCATAAAAGTTAGAGCATTGCTGTAGCTATCAAGGAGTGAAGCTCATCCAAGAACAGTTTTGATAATCCCTATTAGGGCTTGTGTTAGTTATTTGGTAAGCATGACCAAATAATTCTGGCACCAAATCTATGTTAACATGCTCTGCATGGGAAAGGATCTCCATGTATTGAGCAAGCACGATGCTGGATACTTTCATCTTATTTACTTTTCATAACAAATCTAGGAGGCATGACCTTACACATGAGGAAACCGATTCTAAGAGATAAAATAAATTGCCCATGAAGGTCCACAGAGCTAGCAAGTAATAGAAATATATTTTGGAGTCATGTCTGTCACACTTTCTCTTGTGATAGTCATAATAGTTACGGCAGTGTTTCTATAACACTCATTCGATGCTCAAAGCACTTTATATGCATTATTTGAGGTTATGCCACCAAGAAGGACATAGCAAGCCGCAAACTTCATTGCCCCTCAAATATCAACAATTAGCTATCATTAATAAAAAGCAGCTGTGAAAGAGCTCTGACATCTACTTAAGGAACCTTAACACAATGAGGGAAAAAATAGCTGAGTATAACTGTGCCACAAGAGCAGGAGGAATGACTTCATTATGCCTACATCATCCCACCCCCCCAGCCCCCACGGTCTGCACAACTCAGGTCAAGAGGAATCTTCCCAGCTAGAAAGACTTTCCCCTCACTAGGAAATGAAGAGCAGGGTGAGTGGCCAACTTTCCCAGTCTTTCAGAGCACCAAGAAACAGCCCCTACTTTAGTTTCATGCCATCCATACTGGCAAAACTGAGACATAGAGACAGATAGGATAAAGGTGGAAAAGCAAGGGCTTCCTATCCCTGCTATGAAACAGTGGACTCCTCTGCAGATAAACCCAGAAGATTTTGCCCTGAAGAAATCAATGAGCAGCTCAGTTAATGCAGACCCCTGCAGATTTCACCAGCTTTCACCCCACAGGTTAACATGTTCCCTGGCTCTAGCTGCGTGAGTCTTTTCCCACCCACCTACCAGAACCGAGGATCTGCAAAAGGCAGCCAGCCCAGCCTCTGTACAAGTGCAAGACACCAGCCTAACACCCACTGCTAACTCCCACCACTGTGCACTCTCATGTCAATGCCTCTCACAGACCTGGGGACACTGTACCCACAGGAGAGTCCAGAGACCCCACAATTGCATGGAGACCCAGATTAGGCCCTACCTTTTGTCACTAGACTGCACCATTGCTTTTATCTGCAACTTGCCACTCTGTCTGTACACACCCTCAGCCCAACCCTTGATAAAGGTTTCCCCTGCAGTGATAACACCCTTAGGGAGACTCTACAGCCACAGGAGAGCATACTGACAGCAGGGCCCCTCACCAGTCTATGGACCCCCCAGCAAGCCTCCTCCCTGGTTCCTACCACTGCACATGTCTTCAGCCAGCCCCTGCCACTCCATAGGAACTACAGTCAATCCCTGCAATTGATTGTGCACCCATCCCCAGCTCCACTCACCACCACTTCCTATTCTTGCCCCTGGTTGCTGGACCTGGAGGTACCACTGAGGACCCCAACAGCTTTTGCAGCCACTATGGGGCCCCCACCCCAGTTCACACAATTGTCAATACTGTGGCCCTCACTGACTGGGTCAAGGAGACATTACACTCTTCCTCCCACACATGCTTGGCCCCCTGCATCCTTAAGCTCAGGGTCGCTGCCTGCTTCAGCATAGCCCCATGCACACATGAAAGTCAGTGCAGAAAGTCTGGAAGATGTGACTAGTTTTTCTAATGCACAGATACCTACTCAAGACTACAGGGATCATGAAGAATCAGGGAGACATGACTCCTCCAAAGGAACCTCTGCCCTCTACTAGCACAGAGCAATGGCTGTGCTGACACCAGAGGAGCTGGCATCCTCCAGTCATGTCAGAGGCAACAAAACCCTGGAGATTCGTCTTCACTGTGGCATATTTTGTTCATCCTCAGTTCTTCCATTCATGCTTAGAGAGGCAACCAGTCATGCCGACATTCTTTTTTTTTTTTT
>PVIJ01019184.1:0-24234 GCA_004024925.1 Scalopus aquaticus
CAACCTGGAATGTTTTTTGGGGAAGAAACAAGCTATTTCAATTTGGCAAGAAGTGTGTATTCCTGAGGGAATTAATCAAGGTGAGAAAACAAGATTTAGAAATCAGAGAGGATTCTGTGCAGTCTCCACAGTTGTGTAAGTTCCCAGCAGGAGCTGTGGGAACAAGGTATGACACTCAGTCACTCATTCTTCAGTACTCCCCCTCTCTCTCCCTTTCTTACCTTCCACTGGGGTGTCTTCCTGTGGAATGCTCCTCCTTATCCAAATTCCCTATCATCAGAGACAAGACTAATGTCAGGTATTACTCTGGCGTGAGCATTGATATTGAGATCTGGTTCTGCAATTTATCAAGGAGTTGATATTGAACTTTGCAATATTATGGTTGTCCATGTATGAACTTGGAAAATATGTATCTAGAATCAGGTGAGACATGGAAAGATAGAGTGGAGACAATGATAGCTTTTCCCCCTCAGGCATCAGTCAGCTGGGGGCAAAATCATGTCAGTTGGCTCAGAGATGCAGGTCTTCATTTTCCTGTACTGACTACTCTGGTAGAAAAGAATTCCAGAACCTGCCTCTGTTTCTTAGTTCCCATGTCCATTGTGTACACATCCTAACATTGTGAGTGCAGCACTGTCTTTTATAGGATAGGTGTCAAGGAACCCAATAAGACCATGCATGGGGGTGTATGTTCTTTACTGGGAGGAGGGTCAGAGTTTCCAAAAGATTTTCAAAAGTATCACTAGCTCCTTGAAGAGCAAGTATCACTCTCCCTGGGACTTTAAGTTGTAAGAATAGAAGAACCTAGGAAGACAAATCTGTAGGTTTAAGAAAGGGAGCATAGGGTTCTATTGAATCTGTGTTATCTACTTTTCTGGAGACTTACTGCAATTACGAATTTGGTTAAGTCACATCCATTTCCAAGCCAAGGCTGGAAATGTGCCTCCTTTCATTATTTTATTATGTATTTCCTGTCTCTTATAGACTCTGTGAACACAGAAATGTACTTACAAAATTGTTTGCACTTGAGAGTGAGAATATTCAATAAAGGTTGGTGATTATACAGGGAGGCAAGATTCACTCCGGACTAACTAGTCCTTTTTAAATATTGAGTCAGCACCATGATGAGAAAAATTAAGATATGTTTTTCATTTTTTGAAAATAAAACCATTTTATCTTTCATCTTTTACTCAGCACATGACGTCAAGTAGGTCCTTGGGAGGGTACAGAAACCTCACATCTGTGACAATGTTTGTTCTCCGGGGAATCTCAGATGACAAAGAGCTGCAGCTGAGTCTCTTCCCAGTCTTCCTGGGGATCTACCTTGTGACATTATTCTGCAACCTGAGTCTCATCACCCTAATCAGGATGGATTCCCACCTGCACACACCGATGTACTTTTTCCTCAGTGTCCTGTCATTTATAGACATCTGCTATACTTCTTCCATCAGTCCAAGGATGCTCTCAGACTTCTTCAAAGATAAAAAAGTCATTTCCTTCTTTGCCTGTGCCACCCAGTATTTTGTGGCTTCCTGGATGGGTCAGGCTGAGTGCTGTCTCTTGGCCGCCATGGCCTATGACAGATATGTGGCCATTGGCAAACCTCTGCAGTACTCCACCATCATGGCGCCTGGGCTCTGTTGGAAGATGGCTGCTGGGGCCATTGGTTGCGGTTTCCTTTCTAGCTTAGTTGAAGTAGTCACTGGCTTTGAGCTGTACTACTGTGGGCCAAATGTCATCGACAATTTCTTCTGTAACATAACTGAAGTTATTAGTCTGTCTTGTTCTAATCCCTTCATCAGTCAAATTAGTCTTTTTCTGGCTATGCTTTTTGTTGCTGCAGGTTCTATGGTTGTTGTTGCATTATCCTATGGTTTCATTGCAGCTTCCATCCTGAAAATATCCTCCGTCAAAGGTAGTGCCAAGGCCTTCAACACCTGTGCCTCCCACCTGGTGGTCGTGACTCTCTTCTATAGCACAGCCCTCGCTGTGTACATGCATCCTAGTTCTGGCCACTCCACCAAACAGAACAGGTTTCTGTCTGTGCTCTACACTCTCATCATCCCCTTGTTAAATCCTTTCATCTATAGTCTGAGGAACAAGGAGATCAAAGAGGCCCTCCGGAGGGTGATGAAGAGGACCACTCATTTGTCTCGTTAAGTGTAATACTTGGTATGTAACCTGAAAAAAGAAAGCAAAATACAGTAGAACATAAAAAAACAATTTGTTACCATGTGTTCCCATGCCTAATGGAATGCAGTGGGCAGAATCTGGAAGTGTCCTTTTGTAGGTCATAAGTATAACTAGGCAAAGAATGGCAGTCTGGCTTCTTGATTCCTGGTGCCCTTATGCTTAGTGGTCTCCATGCAGGGATCTGTTTTAGCACAACTCCAATATGGCGGCCTGCTTGAAAGCCCTATTCCATTATTAACCCCATGTAGGTAAACCCTTTGTTTCAGAATGGAGATCTGATAGATTTTTATATAGTGAAAGGAGAAGACCCTAGGAATTCACACAAACTGTTCTTTCTTCCCTGAATTTCTTTTAGTTAGTTGTCATTTATTTATAGTTCTTTAAAATGTAAAAGAAAGTATAAGTCAAATAGTGAAAATTAAAAATTGAATAAATGAACATAATATAAATTTAATCCTAGAGGCATGGTAAGAGAATGAGAGCGGGAGAGAGAGAGAGAGAGAGAGAGAGAACGAGAGATAGAGAGAGAAAGGAGGAAATATTGTTCTCGTTTTATTCCGCCAATAACTCTTTCCTCCACAGTATTTGAGTCAGCTCATGAGAGAACCATGAAAAGAGATGGGAGAAAGGAATTGATCATAAAGGTGAAGGTTTGGGAACTACTCAAAGCCAGAAAGGAACCAAAACCATTATTGGGCAAAGGTGCACCTGGATTATGCTCCAAGGCAGCTTTCTAGAGACTCTGAGACTCAGAATTGATGGCTGCCATGTTGAGCCTGTAGAGGCAGGACCTGAGACCAAAACATCTAGCTTCCTGGGTGTGTGAGGGCCTTAAGTTTTAGCAAGAAGCAGTAGATTCAGTGGACATGGGGGTGTCACAGTAACTTAGGTCCAAGTAAGACAACTTATTGAAAGTTTCAAAGAGATTATCTTATATCTCAGAGAAGAGTTCATGAACTAAATGTCGCACACATCTCATTAGTATGTGTACAACCTTTAGACTTCATGTAGCTCCATGTATGAAGATGATTTCTTTATCTTGTTCATCAAGTGAGAAATAACCTCCCTGTTTCCGGTAGAGCCCTGGGCAACCATCCATCACCAACTTTGTAATCAAAGATTTTGAAGCATTGGTGGGTGGGTCTGCAGAGACTATAGCAACTTTTAGTTAATAGAATCTGTTCTTTTATTATCAGAGCTGCGATTGGTAAACTCAACTCTAACGTACATTGTAGTAGGTGCACTTATGCAAAATACTTACACACATACTTTCTCAACTCTACAATGAGAAGAATCATTGTTACTGTCTCCAAGAATAGGAAAACATTAACTGTCAAATGGAGGTGGTGACTCTCCTCTATGGACAGTTGTCTCTGTCACACGCATCCTAGTTCTGCCACTCCACTAGGCAGAACCAGGTCCGGTACATGTTCCATGTTACCACTATCCACACGTTAAACCTTATTATCTGTAATTTGAGGAACAAAGATGATAAAGACGTTCTCAAGAGACTGATAAAGGGGTAACATATTTAGCTCAGCAACAATGGATTTTTTGAACTTCTCTAAGGAAGATTGGTTAAGAAATGTATGTGGGGCCTTCCTGGTGGCGCAACGGGTTAAGCGCGCACTATGAAATTATCCGTAGCCACTGCAGCACGAGTTCGTTCCCTGGCTAGGGAGATTCCCACATGGCGCAGCAGACTTCTGCTTTGCCCGCTGCTTCCCTCAGCAGTGTATTTCAGTCTATCTGCCTGTTCTGTTCCCCACTTTGTCTCTGGTGAATCCTCTCACCACCCCACATCTGGCACACACTCCAGCTTGTATGCATAAATAGAAATAAATCTTAAAAAATGTATGTGACATTGTCAATCTCAATAATAAGTAGAGAGCAGAAATGAAAACCCTTTTTTTCATTGCTAACCCCATCAAGTTAGCTGTCACCACAAGTGATGTGGTTGTGGTGGTGCTGTGGATATTGAAGCCAGATTAAAAAGCCCATTGTCATTATTAGGGCCATGTGATAAAATCATGTTTTGAGAAGCGAGGTGCTGTACTAATCAGATGTAGAGAAATGGCAAGAATGGAATAAACCCCACAGACTGTTCTTTTCCTGATTTTCTATATTTCTTTCTATTTAGTACATAAAAATTTATTATATCAATAAAATTGCATATGATTAATATGAGAACAATTATTTGAAAGGTAATACTTTATAATTTCAACACCAACAGAGAGACCAGAGTGAGCGTATATGAGTATCTTGGGGGGGGGGTTGTGTTTGAGAGAGAGAAATAGTGAGACAGAGAGTGGGAGGGAAATGAGGATGAGCAAGAGAAGGTGGAAACAAATAAGGAGGAAGAAGAGTACTTGGAAGAGGAATTGAGGAGAGGCAAAACAACTGCTCCAGACTTATTCTGAAATAACTCTTTTTCCTCAATTATTCTTTGAACTTTCTTTTGAAATGAATTGAGAGAAATAGCTTAGGGACATTTTCTGAGGCTAGAAAGATGCCAAAGTCATCAACTCCCGGGTATTGTGGTTAGGACACGTTCTGTGGAAGTTTCCCCAAAACCAAACAAGAGCTTAGCAATGATGGCCGCCATGTTGTGTCTGAGTAAGTGGAACCCAAGTCCAACAGATGTGAGCAACCCAGAGGTATCAGGCACTTCAGTTTCATCAGCGAACAGAGTCATCAGGCTAGGGAGTCCCATGATATTCAGAGTCCAACAATAACACAAACATTACAGAAAATTTGCAAAAAAGATTTTCCTAAGACAATTGTTTATGAAGTGAATATCTGTTATGCAGTCTCATTTATAGCGCATTCTACTCTGCAGAATTGCATCGATTTAGTTTTTTTAATAAACATGTAAAGGTAATAAGTGACATACTCTCCCCAATCACATCTAGAATATCGGGGTATATTGAGAGTTCTGACTTGCTCTTCCAATGTAGCCACCATTCATTATGCATCTCACAAAGTGTGACTTGTGGAACAAAAGTAGCCTGTACTGACCTGGAACGTGAACTTCACTGCTTGGCCAGGGCATTTTAAGTCTTACCTTTAGTGGGCATCATTAAATTATCTTAAAGTGTTGGTCAGTTACCTTGAAAGCTGAGAGTGGCATAGGTGCAAAAATCAGAAGTGGGAAAACGAGAATGAGTGAGAAGAGAAAAAGAGTGGGAAGCGATCAGGGATCTATGGTGTGCACTCTGGGTTCTCTGGTGGTGGGGGAGCTATGGCAGTAACACCTGCAGTGGGGGTCCAACACTCCTGTAACTCAAACAATGACGTCAACCATTATTATCCAATAAAAGCTATTATAAATGAAAGTATAGTACATTTATAAAAAAAGTATGTGTTCAGTTAAAGGTTAAATTATAGTGCTTATCAGCACTATATAAATTATAGTGCTTATCAGGACTATATAAACTAACACGTTAGCAGGTGTAAAATCAAATAATGAGGTCATTGCCCATCCATGACCTTCTCCCAGGGAGTAAGATTAGCTGAAAAAGAACAAAGCAATAATGGGACCTTGTCTAAAACTAGCCTGTATCCCTAATCACAGCAGGGTCGGGGAGCTCCATTTCAAAAAGACCTAGAAAGAAAGGTTGGTGGTATGATCTCAAGTAGATGTTTTAATGAAGAATTAGTAATGCTGCATGGTTTGGAAAGAACAATATCAGAATACATGAATGGCAGCTTCAATTAATGGAAGACTTCTTTTTTTTAAATATGTTTTTGTTGTTATTTATGTTTTTTACATTTTGTATTCCCCTTGGGTAGCCCACCACCAATTCACCCGTGATCCACGGAGATGGATCAATAGAAGACCTCTTGTATATTGCACAATCTCATTAGTACTTCACTGACTCTATCGAATAGGATTCTCCCCATGAAGGGCTACTCTATGTAGTAACTATGACTATCTGCCAATTTTAGAGGTGACTTCCTGAGACTTGATGGGGCTCACCTGCTCAGGTCTCAGAACCAACAAGTTGAGGAGTCAGTACCAACCCAATTGATTGACACCATTGCCCATGATTGTTGCCATGGCAGTCAGTGCCCTGTCCTAAAAGTTTTTATTGCATCTTTCTGGCCTCAGCTTCCTCTCTTATGAATAGGCAACAATCCATGTATACTTCACAGGGCTGCTGTGATGATTGATTCTGGTCAGATAATTAATAAAATGTGGATATTAATACAATTCAAATGAAAGTGTTTGTAAGTGAAAACAAGAAAGTGTCCACATATCTAATTTTTTCTATGAAGCTATTTATCATCAGGTTGTGTCATCTTGGGCAAATTCCTTACACGTCTCATTTAACTTACTACCTGGAAAGTAAATGTAGATACTGAACTATTCCTCAGATGTTTCCAGTTCTTAGGACTCAAAGTTTGTTGAGACAAAATACACAACCATGTTATGCCAGGATTATGGGAAAGAAGGATCCAAAAGGAACATCACAAAATGGGGCAAACTAACTGCGACCAAAGCTCCATGGCAACGTGACCCCAGAGACCAGGTTCCTGGAGAGCTTCCTCAGGCTAATTGCCTTTCCTCCCATACTGCTGCCTTGAGGATAAATATGAGAGGACGCCCCAGCTGTGGGCATCTCTCTTGCTGTCAGTGAACAACCTGTTTCATGGCTCACAGCTCCCATCCTGGAGTCAACAGGTTTCAACTGGAAACTTTTTGGGGAAAAAAATACACTCTTTCCATCCTTGGCAAGAAGTGTGTATTCCTGTGGGATCTTGATCCAGGTGAGAAAGCAAGATTTAGAAATCAGAGAGGATTCTGTGCTGTCTCCACAGCTGTGTAAGCCCCCAGCAGGAGCTGTGGGGGACAAAGTATGACGCCCAGTCACTCATTCTTCAGTACTCTCCTCTCCCTCCCTTCCCTACCTCCATTGTGGTGTCTTCCTATGGAATGATCCTCCTTATCCAAATTCCCTGAGCTCAGACAAGATTAATGTCAGATATTATTCTGGGGTTATCCTGATTTTGAGATCTAGTTCTGCCATTTCTCAGGTACTTGATTTTGAACTCTGCCACCTTCTGGTTTTCCATATAGGAACTGGAAATAATATGCCATCTAATATCAAATGAGATGGTTTTTGTAAAGATTGACACTTTACAAACATTAATAATTCAGTGCTGAATCAAAAACAATGATGTTCCTAATTTCAGGGAGACATTCCTATGGTCAAACCAGGCTTGTCTGTGCTTCCCAGACACACTTTCCACGTGTTCTCACCACCACCCGGGGACAGGACAGCGGCTGCCCCTGGGCAGTCACTGCCCACGCAGAGTCACGTTGTTGGCCCAAAGAAGCAGGTCTTCACTTTCCTGTATTGATTCCAATGAGGAAGGAGAAAGAATTCAGGGAATCTGGCTTGGTTTTCCAGCTCCCATGTCCATGGTCGGCACATCCCAACATTTATGAGCGCAAGCCACTGTCTTTTCTAGGCTGAGTCTTACACCCGGAAATGACAGTAGACTCCGTGGTGACTGAGCATCCAATAAGACCAGGCACAGGGCTGACGGGGGCTTTCCTGGAGGAGGGTCAGAGTTTCCAACGGATTTCCAAAAGTACCACTGACTCCATAAAAAGCAGGAATCATATTCCTACACAATTTCAGTTATAAATTACCTCGATTCAAGGAAGATCTCTGTAGGTTCAAGGTCGGGAACATGAATCCCTTTCAGCTCTGTGTTCTCTGTCTTTTCACGAGGCTTCCTGGTTGGTTAAGTCACTTCATTTTCCAAACCACTGCTCGGCATGTGCCTCTGTTCAGGACACTATTATATTGTTTTTCCTGTAACTATTTGACATTATGTACACAGAAAGACACTTAAAATAGTGTCTACTCTTCCTCATTATAGAAAAATTGAATACTAAAACTTGAGATGATTCGAAAGAGCACCTACTCAACATCCATTTCACACTGAGGCTTCACGTGATGCAGGGTCTTCTCCGAGCACTGGTCACTCAGGCTGCCTAATTAAAGTGACCCTGCTTCACATGTGCAGATAGGACTTTATCACCCTCGTTTGGTATAATTCCAATTGCCATGCAATTGTAAATTTGTAAGTGACAAAGGAAATCCTGATATTTTAGTGGATAAAGCTCTGATGATGCCTAACTACTGTGTTTTGTCCCATAGGGAGGGTGAGAATATTTATCCAAGATAATTTTTTAGTTGAGCTTTGTTTCTATACAAAGAGGCAAGATTCACTCCGCATTGATGAACCATGTTTGTATATATAGTCACTTGCATGAAAGAGAAAAATGAAGAGTACTATTTTCTGTTTTTTTTTTTTTTTGAGAATGAAACCATTTCATCTTTCATCTTTTCTCAGCAGATGGTGCCAACCATGTCCATGGGAGGGGACAGAAATCACACCTATGTGACTATGTTTGTTCTCCTGGGGCTATCAGGAGACAAAGGGCTGCAGCTGAGTCTCTTTCCAGTCTTTCTAGTGATCTACCTTGTGACATTATTCTGGAACCTGGGTCTTATCACCCTAATCAGGATGGACTCCCACCTGCACACACCAATGTACTTTTTCCTCAGTGTCCTGTCGTTTATAGACATCTGCTATACTTCTTCCATCAGTCCAAGGATGCTCTCAGACTTCTTCAAAGATAAAAAAGTCATTTCCTTCATTGCTTGTTGCAGCCAGTGTTTTGTGGCTTCCTGGATGGGTCAGGCTGAGTGCTGTCTCTTGGCTGCCATGGCCTATGACAGATACGTGGCCATTGGCAACCCTCTGCAGTACTCGTCCATCATGGCACCTGGGCTCTGTTGGAAGATGGCTGCTGGGGCCATTGGGTGTGGTTTCCTTTCTAGCTTAGTTGAAGTAGTCACTGGCTTTGAGCTGTACTACTGTGGGCCAAATGTCATCCAGAATTTCTTCTGTAACATAACTGAAATTATTAGTCTGTCTTGTTCTAATCCCCTCATTAGTCAAATGAGTCTTTTTCTGGTAGCTGTTTTTGTTGGGTTTGGTTCCTTAGTTCTTATCCTCTTATCTTATGTTTTCATTGCCACTTCCATCCTGAAAATATCCTCCATCAAAGGTAGCGCCAAGGCTTTCAACACCTGTGCCTCCCACGTGGTGGTTGTGACGCTCTACTATGGCACAGCCCTCTCTGTGTACATGCATCCTAGTTCTGGCCACTCCACGAAACAGAACAAATTCTTGTCCGTGTTCTATGTTATCATTATCCCCATGTTAAACCCTGTTATCTATAGTCTGAGGAACAAGGAGATCAAAGAGGCACTCAAGAGGGTGATGAAGAGGACCACTCATTTGGCTCATTAAGTATAATATTTGGTATGTTACCTGAAAAAGGAAATCAAAATACAGTAGAACAAAATAAAACCAATTTGTGGCCATGTATTTCTACTCCGAATGGATTACAGGGGTCAGAATATGTAAGTGTTCTTTTGTTGGTCATAACTTATCTGGACAGCAAAGGTCAGAATCTGGCTTCGTATTTCCTGGTGTCCTTATCTTTAGTGTTCTCCATGCAAGATCTATCTGAGCACCAGCTCCAACATGGAGGAAAGCTTGTATGTCCGTTTCCATGATTAGACACATGAAGACGAACCCCGTGTTTGAGAATAGAGGTTCTCCTAGATATTATATATAGAGAAATGAGAAAAACCTAGGCAGTCACACAAACTATTCTTTCTCCCCTGATTTATTTTGCTTAGTTATAATTTATTTATACCTCCTTTGTGAAGTTAAAGAATGGATAGGTTAAATAATGACATTAAAATTGAGAAAATGAACTCATAAATAATCTGGAGAGGGAGGTATGGGGGAGAGTTGGAGAGAGCGAGCGGGAGAGAGGGAGGGAGAGAGGTAGAGAGAGATGCTGATAAATGGGTAACACATTCAACTCAGCCACAATGATATGTGGGCTGGATTTTTGAACTTTAGTATGGCACATAGGATAAATATGTAAGTGACTTTGTCATCTTGATAAAAATTCAGTAGAGAAAAGAAATAAAAACCCCTTCCTTTTGTGGACATCATTATGTTAGCTACCAACATAGGTGATTTAATTGTGCTGTTATTGCAGACATTGTAGCATATTAAAAACTTGTTTTCAGTATTAGAACCATGAGATAAACATCATGTTTTGAGAAGAGAGGTGCTATAAGTATCAAATGTAGAGATATGGCCAGAACGGAATAAGCCACACAGATGGTTTATTTTACTGATTTTCTACATTTCTTTCTTTATATTTAATAAGAATATATTATAAATTAATAAAATGATGTGTGAATAAATATGTGAACAACTATTTTAAAAGATCCACTTTATAATTTAACATCAACAGAAACAGGAGAGTGAGTGAATATGGGTGTGTGTGTGTGTGTGTGTGTATGTGTTTGGGTGTAAGAAAGAGAGAGATGAGGAGGAAGAGGAAAAGAGGAAAGAAAGGAGGAGAAGAGGAGGCAAAAGACGAATTACTCCGATATAACTCTTTCGTCCATTTTACTCCTTATCTCTGTAAGATCATTGAAAAAAATACGTTAGGAAAATTCTCTAAGGCTAGAAAGAAGTCAAAATCATCAAATTCTGGGCACATATCAGTTGGGAAATGTTCCATGGAAGCTTCCCAGGAATTGAACAAGAGCTCAGAATTGATGGCGCCATGCTGTGTGTCAGGAAGTGGAACCCAAATCCAGAGCTGTGGCCTCCCAGAGGTTTCAGGGCCTCAGTGTGGCCAGGGAACAGAGAGTCACTAAGCTAGGGAGTCCCATGAGATTCACAGTCCAACCAAAAGAAGTTACAAAAAGTGTACCAAAGAGATATATGGTTTATGACAGTTCTATATATATGAATGTGTTTGCATAGATTAAATTTTTTAATAACCACGTAAAGGTGATAAGTGAGATCCTATCCCCAACACCTCTAAAATATTATTGCATATTGAGTTCTGCCATGCTCTTCCCAATGTAGCCACAATTCATTATGTATCCACAAAGTGTGACTTGTGGAACAGAAATAGCTCCTACTGACCTGAAACATGAACTTCATTGCTAGACTGAGATATCCCATTCTGACCTTTAGTGGGCATTTTTAAAATTGTCTTAAGAACATGTTCAGGTACCTTGAAAGCTGAGTGTGGAATGGGGGCAAAAATTGGGAGTGGGAAAGGGCGAAATGGAGGGAAGAGAACACAGTTGGGAGGGAGCATAGGGGTCTATGGTGTGGACTCTGGGTTCTCTGGCATTCTTTCTTGCCTCAGTTTCCTCTCTTATGAGTAATGAATAATCCTTGTATGCTTCACAGGGCTGCTACAATGATTGGTTTAGGTCAAGGAATTGCTACAATGCATACATTAAAATATTTAAAATAAAAATTCTTGGTAAATAAGGAAGTGTCTAGACATCTAGTTTATTACTCTTCAGCTATTTATCAACAGGCTGCGTCAGCTTGGGCAAATTCCTTACACCTCTGATTTAAGTTAGAAGGATGATGATGAACTATTCCTAAGACGTATCCAGCTCGATTTCCCAAGTTTGTTAAAATAAAATCTAGAAACATGAAACCATGCCAGGATTATGGGGAAGAAAGGACCCAGAGGGGACGTGGCAAAATGGGGCATGTTAGTTGTGACCAAAGCTCCATGACAACATGACCCCAGAGAGCACGTGCCTGGAGAGCTCCCTCCAGCTAATTGTCTTTCCTCCTCACTCTGCTGCCCTCGATATAAATAGGAGAGGGTGCCCCACTTGTGGGCATCTCTCTTGCTGTCAGTGAACAATCTGTTTCATGGCTCACAGCTCCCATCCTGGTGTCAACGGGGTACATCCTGGAACGTTTTTCAGCAACGAAATACGCTATTTCATCCTTGTCAAGAAGCATATATTGCTGAGGAATCTTGGTCAAGGTGAGCAGGAAAGATTTATAAATAAGAGAGGAGTCTGAGCTGTTTCAGCAGCTGTGTAACCCCCCAGCAGGAGCTGTGGGGACAAGGTGTGGGACACGGATCACATTTACTCTTCAGCTCTTCTGTCTCCCTCCTTTTCCTACCCACATGGTGGTGTGTCTTGTGAAATATTGACCCTTAGCCAAATTTCCTGACACCAGAGACAAAATAACATCAGACATTACTCTGGATTAAGCACCAATTTTGAGTTCTAGCTTCACAATTTCTTAAAGACCTGATATTGAACTGGGTCAACTTCTGGTTTTCCAAATATGAATTGGAAATAATATGTCATCTAGTATCACAATGAGATGGATTCTGTAAAGATAGACACTTTGCAAACATTAATAATCGTGTGCTGTACAATGCTGTACTGAATTTCACAGAAAATTTCCTATAGTCAAAGCAGGCTTGTCTATGCTTTCCACACATGCCCATCCATAGGGCTCTTCTCATTTGTTATGCCCTTGAGGAGTCTATTTTATAATAATACTAACTTGATTTCTATTGATATTTAAATACATGACTTTGGTTCTGAATAGTAAGGAACAAGTTGGTCCCCATGTAAAGGATATAACAAAACCCATTTTCAATGCCACTGATATTTTGAAATACTTCAACTATATCTCCACTCTTATTTTTGGAGCTCCTGAGCACAGTTCGTGGTGTACTGGATACCAGAGGGACCTCACTCTAAATGCAGCCGTATTGGTCATACCATCTTTTCTACACTTCTTATATGCCATTGTTCTTTCTTATTTTACAACATCCTGACATTTCATAAACTCATGTTGTTCCCGCACATATTTCCAAACTCACCATGTCCTAATAGTGTAAGAATCGTGTAGCATATTTTATTAGGTAGATCCACACTGTGAGTTCTGTTCATTATTTCTATCAATCAATCAATTCATTATTTCTATCAATCTTTATTCACAGTTTCTTGGGAAATGATGAACACCTTCAAAAATTCATCATAGAGTGTGAGTATATTCAGATTTTAATTTTTTTTTTGAGCTGTGCAAATTTTAACAAGGTAAAATGTATTATGAGTAAGTGAAGCAATTGACAATCTGTAGTCTTATTTGATTGTGATGGGTCACACATATATATTTGGTTATGGCTGCCTATGTTACCAGGAGGTAAAAAATAAAGAAATGTAGTCTTATTTATTGACCAAAAACTTGACTTTGTACTATGTGATGCACATTTCCCTTAAGAATGAATTAGTACAACAGGAACATAACATTTACTGTAAGAGGCTTCTAAGGATAAGGCAGCCTGTTCAGTGGGCTGTGTATCTTTACAGGGTTATTTGGTCCCTAGGACAAGTGAGAAGCAGCCATGAAAAGGGAGGTGAGAACTAGAACTGAGGCACTCTAAATAGACAATAACTAGTGATGTTATTTTAATATTTATTGAGGTATTTGTGTTTCCCAGGAACTGTTCTAAGACATTCTTCACATGTCATTTCACAATCCCACAATCCTCTTGTGGTAGGTATTATAATTACACTATTTTTACAGGTGAGAGAGTTGATATGTAGAGATATGAAAACACTGTACTTTTTTATGGATAAAATGATAGTCCGAATGAAAGGCCAATTCCTGCATGTGAATAATTGTTTTAAAACAGTATAATTGAGCAAAAGAGTGCTTGTGTGAGATTTATTTCCAACAAATTCATCCTAAAGTGGAAGGCTGCCTCCCCTATTTTCTTTCTGGTTGAGTTCCCAGATAAGATGGGCTGTGCCAAGAGGTGACCTCACGACCTCCCGGGGACATGACAGCCGAGCCCCTGGGCAGACACTCACTGCTGGGCAGAGTCACGTGTTTTGGCTCCTAGACGCAGGTCTTCACTTTCCTGTACAGACCCCGGTGAGGAAGGAGAAAGAATTCCAGAAGCTGCCTCGGTTTTCCAGCTCCCATGTCCATTGTCTACACATCCCAACATTTAAGAGGGCAAGTCACTGTTTTCTAGGCTGAGTCTTACACCCGGAAATGGCAGTAGACTCTGTGGTGACTGAGAATCCAATAAGACCATGCACAGGGCTGACAAGTCTTTGCTGGGAGAAGGGTCAGAGTTTCCAGCCTATTTTCAAAAGTGTCACTGACTCCATGAAGAGCAAGAAACACATTCCTAGATTTTCAGGTATCAATTACCTTCATTTAAGGAAGAGGTCTGTAGCTTTAAAGAAAGGAGCCTGAGGCGCTATCAACTCTGTGTTATCTAAAGTCTGGGGAGACTTCCTAGAGTTAGGAAGTTGGCTAAGTCACATCCATTTCCAGACCACTCCTGGCATGTGCCTCCTTCCATGCCCCTATTATATTACTCCTGTACCTATCTGGATTTGTGAACACAAAAATTACAAAATTGTCCACCCTTCTTTATTATAGATTCATTGAACACTAATTATCAAGGTGATTTTCAAGAGCATCTACAGAATACCCTTATTTTATATTAAGGCTTTGCATTATGCAAGGTCGTCTCCAAGCCCTGCGTCACATCGGGCTGCCTAATGAAAGTGACCCAGCTTCACATGTGCAGAGAGGACAGTCTACCCTAATCTGGTAAAATTCCAATTGCCATGTAATTGTAAATTTGGAAAGGATAAAGGAAATTAAGATATTTTAGTGGATAAAGCACTGACCATTCCTAACTACTGTGTCTTGTCCCCTAGGGAGAGTGAGAATATTTATCCAAGGTAATTTTTCAATTAAGGATGATGATGATACAAAGAGGCAAGATTCACTCAATGCTAAGGAATCATGTATGCATATTTAGTGAGTTGCATAAAAGAGAAAAGTAATGAGAATATTTTTCTGTTCTTTGAGAATGAAATCAATTCATCTTTCATCTTTTCTCAGCAGATGTTGCCAAGTAGGTCCATGGGAGGGCACAAAAACCTCACGTCTGTGACAATGTTTGTTCTCCTGGGACTCTCAGAAGACAAAGAGCTGCAACTGAGTCTCTTTCTGGTTTTCCTAGTGATCTACCTTGTGACATTATTCTGGAACTTGAGTCTCATCATCCTAATCAGGATGGACTCCCACCTGCACACACCTATGTACTTTTTTCTCAGTGTCCTGTCATTTATAGACATCTGCTATACTACTTCCATCAGCCCAAGGATGCTCTCAGACTTCTTCAAAGATGGAAAAATTATTTCCTTCATTGCTTGTGCCACCCAGTATTTTGTAGTTTCCTGGATGGGTCAGGCTGAGTGCTTCATCTTGGCCACCATGGCCTTTGACAGATACGTGGCCATTGGCAACCCTCTGCAGTACTCGTCCATCATGGCACCTGGGCTCTGTTGGAAGATAGTTGCTGGAGCCCTTGGGTGTGGTTTCCTTTTTGGCTTAATTGAAACAGTCTCTTGCTTTGAGATGTACTACTGTGGGCCCAATGTCATCCAAAATTTCCTCTGTAACATAACTGAAATTATTAATCTGTCTTGTTCTAATCCTTTCATCAGTCAAATGATTCTTTTTGTGGTATCTATTTTTGTTGGGTTTGGTTCTTTACTTCTTATTCTTTTATCTTATAGTTTCATTGCAGCCTCCATTCTGAAAATATCCTCTGTCAAAGGTAACGCCAAGGCCTTCAACACCTGTGTCTCCCACCTTGCGGTTGTGACGCTCTTCTATGGAACAGGCCTCTCTGTGTATATGTTTCCAAATTCTGGTAACTCCACGAAACAGAACAAGTTTCTGTCCGTGTTCTATGTTATCATTATCCCCATGTTAAATCCTATTATCTACAGTCTGAGGAACA
Source organism: Scalopus aquaticus (assembly GCA_004024925.1). NCBI lineage: Eukaryota > Metazoa > Chordata > Mammalia > Eulipotyphla > Talpidae > Scalopus > Scalopus aquaticus. Next base: position 15,929 of record PVIJ01019184.1, read on the forward strand.
AGGAGATCAAAAAGGCCCTCAGGAGAATGTTGAAGAGGACAACTCATTTATTATAATCAGGATAATATCTGAAAAAAGAAAGCAAAATACAATAGAACAAAATCAGACAAATGTGTGGCCATGTATTTCCACTTTTAATGGAAGGCAGTGGTAAGAATATGTAATTCTATTTTTGCATGTCATAAGCATATCTAGGCAGGGAATGTCAGAATCTGGCTTGATTCCTGGTTCCCTTATGCTTAGTGCTCTCCATGCAGGGCTCTATCTGAGAAGCAGCTCCAACATGGTGGGCAGCTTGAAAGCCCGTTTCCATGTTTAGACCCATATAGAGAAACCTTGTGTTTGAGAATGGAGATTCTGATAGATATTGTAGTGGAGAAACTTAAGAAGTAACATAAACTGTTCTTCCTTGAATTTCTTTCACTTAGTTGTCATTTATTATATTTATTTGTGAAGTAAAAGAATGTGTAAGTTAACACATTGTATACAGGAAACGTATTTATACATTTTACGTTGACTGGTAGTAGAGCGCGGGACACGTATTAATACATTTTTATAGACTAGCAGTAGAATGCGGGTAATGTATAAATATGTTTATTTTTATACTTTTTTATACTTAGAAAATTAGCAAAAATGGCCCACACCACCTGTTAGCTCACAATAAAAACTACCCGCAAACAATGTGTTAAATAGTGAAAAATAAAATTTGAGAATATGAACTCATTATGAATAATCTTGGGAGGGACATATAGAGGGAAAGTTGAGAGAGCAAGAGAGAGAGAGAGATCAAGAGAGAAGAGGAAAAACTGGTGATGTTTTATTTGACCCAAACCTATTACAATTGAGTTATTCCTCAGTCAGACTGTGATGTGAATTGTGAAAAAGAGATGGCAGAAAGGAACGGAACATTTAAAAGTGAAGGTTTGAGAAATATACTTAAAATGAAAGTGCTTGGTGAACAAGAATGTGTCCACACATCTGATTTATTGCTCTTCAGCTATTTGTCAACAGGCTGTGTCACTTGGGCAAAATCCTTATACCTCTGGTGCAAGTTACTAACCTGGAAGGTAAGACTATGATGCTGAACTATTCCTAAGACATTTCCAGCTCAATTGCCTCCAAGTTTGTTAAACAAAATCTATAACCATGAGACTATGTCAGGACTATGGGGAAGAAGGATCCAGAGGGGATGTGACAAAATGGGGCATGTTAGCTGTGACCAAAGCTCCATGGGATCAACACCCAGGAGAGCAGTTGCCTGGAGAGCTCCCTCCAGCTAATTGTCTTTCCTTCTCACTCTGTTGCCCTCGATATAAATATGAAAGGACGCCCCACCTGTGGGCATCTCTCTTGCTGTCAGTGAACAAGCTTTTCATGGCTCACAGCTCCCATCCTGGAGTCAACGGGGTCCATCCAGGAACGTTTTTCAGGAACAAAATACACTACTTCCATCGTGGAAAGAGGTGTATATTCTTCCGGGATCTTGGTCAAGGTGAGAAAGCAAGATTTGGAAAGGAGGGCCCTCCCTGGTGGTGCAATGGATTAAGTCAGTACTATGAAGCTATGGGCAGCCACTGCAGCACGAGTTCGATCCCCAGCCAGGGAGCTTCCCACATGGCACAGCAGACCTCTCCTGTTTCCCTGCTGCTCCCCTCAGCAGTGAACTTCAGTTTATCTGCTTGTTCTGCTCCCCACTCTCTCTGGTGAATCCTCTCACCGCCCCCCACAACTCTGACCTATTCTCCAGTTCTTGACTGCATAAATAAAATCTTTTTAAAAAATAATTTAGAAATGAGAGGGTTTTGTGCTGTCAACAGCTGGGTAAGCCTCCTAGCAGAAGCCTTGGGAAACAAGGTGTCTGACGCTCAGCACTTTTATTCTATAGCACTTCCCTCTCCCTCCCTTCCTGATCCTTTACTGTGGTGTCTTCCCTAGAACGCTCTTCCTTTTCCAATTCTCTGACCTCAGATCAAGAAAAATGTCAGGTATTTCTGAGGTGAACGCCCATGTTGAGGTCTAGTTCTGTAATTCTCAAGGACTTGACATCGAACTCTGCCACTTTCTGGTGTTCGGCATATGAATTGGAAATAATGTCTTCTAATATCAAATGAGATGGTCTCTGTAAAGATGGAAATGTTGCAAACATTAATAACTGTGTGCTGAACAATGATGTACTGAATTTCAGGGAGAACAGGCTTGTCTATGGTTTCCAGACTTATCCATCCCAAGGACCCTTCTCATTTGTTATCCCCTTAATGAATCTACTTGAAAATAATATAATAACTTGATTTCCATTTAAATTCTTCAATTCTGAGTAGCAAGAAACAAACTTGTCCCTACACAAAAGATAGCGTAGGCTCATGCACAATATCTTCGGTCTTTTGAAAGACATACGAGGGGCCCCACTGCAAACCCAGGCAGTACTGACCTTACTGGTTTTTCAGCCTTTCTTATATCACATCATGTTTTTCGTTGCACAACATCCTGACTTTTCATAAACCTATGTTGCACAAACTCCCAAATGTATCATGTCTAAGATTGTTAGAAATGGGTAGGATATTTTATTACCGAGACTGACATAGTGAAATTCCCAATAATATTTATATCAGTCAAACGTTCCTTCACAATTTTCTTTAAATATTCATCAGAGGGTGAATATATTCAGATGACTCATCTAACTGTCCGAAGTTTAAGAAGATAAAATTTATCATGAGTAACTGAAGAAATTCACAACCCACACTCTTATTTTGTAGAGGTGGGTCACACACCTCTGCTTCTCTGCAACCAGGAGGTGTTATGGCTTCTCTGCTACCAGGAGGTAATAAACAAAAGAAATGCGGTCCCATGGATTGATCAAAACTTGAAATTGTACTCTGTGACACACATTTCCCTTAAGGATGAATCCAGTACAACAGGAATGTAACTTTTATTTTAAGAGTCTCTTAAGGATAAGGCAGCTTGTTCGATGGTCTGTGTCAATATTCCTGTGCTGTTTGGCCCCTGGCATAAGTGAGAAGTGGTTGCAATAAATGGAGGAGGAAAACCTAATTCAAGCAACTAACTAGACAATAATTAATGATGCTATCAGCAACATTCATTGAGGTGCTTGTGTTCACCAAGAACTATTCTAAGACCTTCCTGTTTACTCTCATTTCCTAATGCAAGGGTACTTTTGAGGTACTTGTTCATATTACAATAATTTTACAAGTGAGGAAAGTGATAGGGAGATATTAAAAAAAAATCTTTGTATATGTTTGTATGGATAAAATGTCAAAAGTCCAACCTGGAGCCCAAATCTCATATATGAATAACTGTGCTTCAAAACAATGTATTTTACTACCAGAGTGCTTGTGTGAGTTTTAACTCCAACAAATCCATCCTAGAGTGGAAGGCTGCCCCCCTTATTTTCTTTCTGGTTGAGTTCTCGGATAAAGATGGGCTGTGTTGGGAGGTGATCTCACGGTCATCTGGGGCCAGGACAGCTGCTGCCCAGGGCAGACACTCCCTGCTGGGCAGAGTCACGTGCTCGGGCTCAGAGGCGCAGGTCTTCACTTTCCTGTACCGACTCCAGTGAGGAAGGAGAAGAGATTCCAGAAGCTGCTTTGGTTTCCCAGCTCCCATGTCCATGGTCTACACACCCCAACATTTATGGCTCAAGTCACTGTCTTTCGTAGGCTGCATCTTACCCCTGGAAATAACAGTAGACTCCGTGGTGACTGGGAATCCAACAAGACCAGGCACAGGGGCTGATGGGTGCTTTGTTGGGAGGAGGGCCAGAGTTTCCAGTAGCTTTTCAAAAGTGTTACTGACTCCAAGAGGAGCAATAATCACTCTTCTAGGCATCTTAAGTTATAAATATCTCTGAATTAAGGAAGAGAGACTGTAGGTTGAAGGACGTGAGCATGAGGCTCTTTCAAGTCTGTATTATCTAACGTCTCTGGAGACTTTCTAGAGTCAGACATTTGCCTCCTTCCCTGGCCCTATTATATCATCATTCCTGAATGTAGCCGGATGTGAACACAGAAATATACTTAAAAAATTGTCTGTCCTTCCTCATTATAGGTTTATTGATGCTAATTCTCAAGGTGATTTTAAAGAGCACCTACTAAATATCCTCATTTTACCTTGAGGCTTCGTATGATGCAGGGTCTTCTCCAAACACTGGCTTCACTCAGGCTGCCTAATAAAAGTGGCCCTGCTTCACACACAGATAGGACAGTATCACCCTAATTTGGTATAATACCAACGGCCATGTAATTCTAAATTTTAAACGGACGAAGCAAATCAAGACATTTTAGTGGACAAAGTTCTATGATCCCTAACTACTGCATCTATTCCCAAGGGAGAGCGAGAATATTTACCCAAGATAATTATTCACTTAATATTGGTGATTATACAAATAGGCAAGATTCACTCATTAATATATGTAGTCAGCTACTTGGAAGAGAAAAACGAAGAGCATTTTTTTCTGTTCTTTGAGAATGAAACCATTTCATCTTTCATCTTTTCTCAGCAGATGGTGCCAATCACGTCTATGGGAGGGGACAGAAACCTCACGTCTGTGACAATGTTTGTTCTCTTGGGAATCTCAGGAGACAAAGAGCTGCAGCTGAGTCTCTTCCCAGTCTTCCTGGTCATCTACCTTGTGACATTGTTCTGGAACCTGAGTCTCATCATCCTGATCAGGATGGACTCCCACCTGCACACACCAATGTACTTTTTCCTCAGTGTCCTGTCATTTATAGACATCTGCTATACTTCTTCCATCAGTCCAAGGATGCTCTCAGACTTCTTCAAAGATAAAAAAGTCATTTCCTTCATTGCTTGTGCCACTCAGTATTTTGTAGGTTCCTCGTTGGGTCAGGCTGAGTGCTGCCTCTTGGCCGCCATGGCCTATGACAGATACGTGGCCATTGGCAACCCTCTGCAGTACTCGTCCATCATGGCACCTGGGCTCTGTTGGAAGATGGCTGCTGGTGCTATTGGGTGTGGTTTCATTTGTGGATTCATAGAAACAGTCTCTTGCTTTGAGATCTACTTCTGTGGACCGAACGTCATCCAAAATTTCTTCTGTAATGTAACTGAAATTATTAGCCTGTCTTGTTCCAATCCCTTCATCAGTCAAATGATTCTTTTCGTGGTAGTTATTTTTGTTGCGTTTGGTTCTTTACTTCTTATCCTCTTATCCTATGGCTTCATTGTGACTTCAATCCTGAAAATATCCTCCATCAAAGGTAGTGTCAAGGCCTTCAATACCTGTGCCTCCCACCTGGCAGTTGTGACTCTCTTCTATGGCACAATCCTCGCTGTGTACATGCATCCTAGTTCTGGCCACTCCACTAAACAGAACAAGGTCTTGTCTGTGTTCTATGTCATTATTATCCCTATGTTAAACCCTCTTATCTATAGTCTGAGGAACAAGGAGATCAAAGAGGCGCTTAGGAGAGTGATGAAGAGGAGAACTCATTTATCTCAGTAAGAAAAATACCTGAAAAAAAGAGAGCAAAATATAGTAAAACAAAATAAAACCAGTTTGTGGCCATGTATTTCTACTCCTAATGGAAGATTGTGGTCAGAATATGTAAGTGTCATTTTGTAGGTGATAGATTATCTAAGCAGAGGGAGGTCCGAATCTGGCTTCTTGATTCCTGATTCTCAGCTTTTGGTCACCATGCAAGGATCTGTCTGAGCAGTAGCTCCAACATGGCGGGCAGCTTGAAAGCCTGTTTCCATGGTTAGACCCATGCAGATAAGCCTTGCCTTCGAGAACAGTGTTTCTGGTATAGTGCATGTAGAGAAACCTAGAAGTCACACAAATCATTCTTTATCCCCTGAAACTCTTTTAGTTTTCATTTATTTATATTTCAATTATGAAGTAAAAGAATGTGTTCATTAAATCATGAAAATGAAAAATGAAAAAATGAACTCATTATAAACTTAATCCTAGGGCGGGAGGTATGGAAGCAGAGTGCAGGACACCGGGAGAGAGAGGGAGAGAGAGGGAGCAAAAGCAAGAGCATGCGACTGGCGAGCACATGCTTGGTCTTGTTTTATTCCCCCAAAATCTGTTTTCTCTAAGTTATTCTTTAGTCAGCTTGTGAAATGAATTGTGAAACTGAATGGGGGAAAGGAATGAAACATTTAAAAGTAAAGGTTTGAGAAATACTCAGAGTCCAGAAAGAAGCCAAAGTCATCAATTTCCATCCCAGGTGCACCTGGTGCGAACTCCATGGCAGTTTCCTACAGACTATGAGACTCAGGAATATGGCGGCCACGTTGTGCAGATAGAAGGACCTGAGCTCCTGAAGAACTGACCCAACAGGTATTCCAGGTTGGCCAAGAAGCAGATGATTCAGCAGACTTGTGGAAGCCTCAGAAGTTCAGTGTCCAAACAAGAGACTCTAGAAAATTGACAAGGAGATTTTCTCCAGTCAAGAAATCATGGACTAAGTTTCATGCATATTAAATTGGTATGTGTAGAGCACTTAGGCTTCATGTTGTTTCAGATGTGAATATGATTTTATGATGTTATTTATCAAGTAAGAAATAATCTCCAATAAACAGGTAGAATCCTTGGCATATTGAGTCCACCATGTTCTTCCCAGGTAGCAACCAACCATCACAATCTTTGTAATCCATGACTTTGAGGCAATGGATTGTGGGACTGCAGACCCTAAATAAAGTAAAGTGTGGTTAAAAGAATCTGTTTTTTACTTAGCAGACCTGCGATTAGTAAATTCATCTGTAACAGAAGGTGCCCTTCTGCAAACTACCCAAACACATAATTTCCTCACTTCTACATTGAGAAGTACTAATTGCATCTTCCTCAAAGAATGGCAAAATGATTAACTGACACTAGGGATGAAAAATCCCAGAGCCTGATATATGGTAATACTTAGTGAATGTTAACTTATGCAATTAGTGATTAGTCACTTTTATTATTCAATTTGATGTATATGTTAAGAGAAATCCTGGTAACTTTTTAAAAAGGGAAAAATTAAGCAACTTTGGAATGTCTACCACAATAGGGACATGGTGAGTGAAAAGCCCTTACTCCCACCTTTGCAACTTCATTACACAAGGAATTAGTTTTCAGCAAAGGGAAAGGAACTCAAGTTCACAGAAGTGACCACATGTGGAGAAGTTACTATGGGCTGAAATCTATTACATACATGAAATCTTGACATTTCCTTTGACCATTTTTTCCTCATCTTTCTTTATGTGTACTCCAGACCACTAAAGCTCCTGTCTTTCAATTCACTTTTGGTAGTGAAAGTTAAGGTGCCCTATTGCCAAAAGTCACTGGAACAAAACGACTAAAAAGCAAGGAAATGAATAAAAGAAAAATGTCTCATGGTTTGAGTTTATGTGGCATCCTCATTGATTTATTAGTAGCTTAAACAGTCACCTATTTTCATCTCTACCATTGTGGACAAAATACCATTAAGCATTTCATCTGTGACACACCCTAGATTATAACCAGGTCTTCCTTCAATCTGTCCATATGTCTAATGATTTTTTTTTTGCACTTGTTTTTGATGGGGCTGGGTCTTTTTATTTGCCATCCTTTTATTCTCGGGTCCATTGAAGCTTCCATAATGAAAATGCCCTGACCAGAGGTAGTGCCAAGACCATCAATTTCTGTGCCTCCCACCTGGTGATTGTGACTCTCTTCGATGGCACAGCCCCCTCTGTGTACATGCATCTTCGATCTGGCCTCACCACACAGAGAGCAAGTCCTGTCCATGTTCTATGTTATTACCCCTTGTTAAACCTTATCATCTATGACCTGAGGAACAAAGGTGATAAAGGGGTTCTCAAGAAGCTGATAAGTGGGTAACACATTTAACTCAACCACAATGATATTTGAGCTGCATTTTTGAACTTCAATATGGAATATAGGATAAGAATAAGAATATGTAAGTGACTTTGTCACTCTCAATAAAAATTAAGAGAAGAAATGAAATCTTTTCCTTGATTGTGGACATCATTATGTTAGCTGCCAACATAAGTGATGCGATTGTGGTGGTGTTGTAGACAATGTAGCAGATTAAAAACCTGTTTTTAGTATTAGAACCATGTAGTAAACCTTATGTTTTGAGAAAGAAGGTGCTATAAGTATCAGATGTAGAGAAATGGCAAAATGGAATAAGCCACACAAACTGTTTATTTCACTGGTTTTCTACATTTCTTTCTTTATATTTAATTAATAAGAATTTATTGTAAATCAATAAAATGATGTATGAATAAATATGTGAACATTTATCTAAAAAGATCCACTTTATAATTTTAACACCAACAGAAAC
>PVIJ01019185.1:0-24222 GCA_004024925.1 Scalopus aquaticus
CCTCCCCCCTCCCCCACCGCTGAGTGTCTCTCTCCCACCCGGCCTCCCTATAGTCCTGATATAAGTGAAACCATTCGATATTTTTCTTTTTCTTTCTGGCTTATTTCACTGAGTATGATTCCCTCTAATTCCATCCATGTCGCTGCAAATTGCATGTGTTTATCTTCTTTGAATGCTAAATAGTACTCCATTGTGTATATGTACCACATTTTCTTGATCCAATCATCTATTTTTGGACATCTGGGTTGCTTCCATACCTTTGCTATTGTGAATAGTGCCGCAGTGAACATACGGGTGCATGTATCCTTTCGGATTAGTGTTAAAAATACGGAACGCTTCATGAATTTGCATGTCATCCTTGCGCAGGGGCCATGCTAATCTTCTCTGTATCGTTCCAATTTTAGTATATGTGCTGCCGAAGCGAGCACCTCACTGTGGTTTTGATTTGCATTTTCCGGATGATGAGGGATGTTGAACTTTTTTCATCCACCTGCTGGCCTCTGGCATCTCCTCTTTGGAGAAGTCTCTCTGGGTCTTCTGCCCACGTCTCGCAGGCTCTTCGGGGCTCAGCGCCGCTGCCGACACACCTGAGAGCGCTCAAGAGTGTGAGCTGCTATCATTCAACACGTGTCTGCAGCCCTGCTTTTGCGCTTTTTTTTAAATTAGTTTTAATAGCTTTGTTATGAGTTTTTGACTTTTTATCACGTCTGATTTTTTCCATCTTAAAGTGTGAAATGGGCAGTGGGCTGCGCTGACAGTCCTGTGCTCCCCCGCACTGTGGCCAGGGCTGGCACGTCCGCCCAGACGCGCGTCGGGCGCCGGCTGGCGCTGGGGGCGGCGAGGGTGCGGTCTTGAGGTGTGGCGTGAGGTGTGGCGTGAGGTGTGCCATCTGAGCGAACATTTCTTAGGTGTTGGAAATATTCTTATGTTCTTGTTGGAAGTAAAATTCATTTCCCAGAAATTCTTAAGAATTAAAAAAGCTCATTTCCTTTGGGCCAACCCTGTTTGGCTGGACACTCACCCTAACGAGGGTAACTGGGCGTTTCATTGGGCACTATCATCCTTCTCCCCTTTCTGTTGAACACTAATTCCAGTAAAATTCTTTTCTATTGAAAGAAAATAAAAAATTCACGGGAGAGTGTCAAGGATCCGAGCAACCTGCTATCGCTAGGCCTGGTCAAGTCTTACGCTACTTTGTGTGAGAACGTAGTCTTCTCTTCTCACCCAGCTTGTTTTTCTCCTCTTCGCCTGCGCACCCCCCTTCTGTGGGTCTGTGCACTTGTCTGCCTGGGTGGTGCTGCAGCCGGCTGGGACATCCCGGAGTGAGGGAGTGCGAGGGAGCGAGCCGGCACGCTGCCCAGTGGAGGCAGCTGGGGCGGCTGTGGGTGTGGGCGCCGTGTGCTGCTTTGGGCAGGTCTTGTAACGTCTTTGGTCATTTTCTTACCCTTTCATCTGTTCATTGAGTTCAGTGCTTTGTCCGCATTAAAAAATGAAGGACGTGCGAGGGAAGAATTGAAAAACAAAAGGAAACTTGGGTGATAGAACGAAGTGGAGTAAACTGGCCTCTTGTAAACGTGACCTGATTAACACTCTGTGGTCTGCTCACACATTAGTACGTGTTTTTGTCACCAGTATCAGGCGGCCGCTCACGTATTAATACGTGTTCCTCTAGTCTCTGGTTTTTCACGCCACGGTGGATTTATTTGGAACTATCAGGAGCTATTTCTTGGATCGTGCTCAGTCTAGAAGCTTCTCACATTGTTTTGGTGAAAGGGTAAGGTGTTTTATGAGCGATGTTACAGTCTTTTTAATACCCAGTAGTTTGGGAGTTGTGTGTGTTTTATTGAATGCTGATACCATTCCCGCGGTGGCACAGACAATGGCTGGCTCCTAGGGCTGGTAAATTTAAAGGGCCCCGGCACACAGAGAGTTAAATAAAACTGAAACCATCAGGTTTTGCTTTCAAGAGACACTGCCCAGGCGTGCGGGGCCCCGCCCCAGGTCGTGCTGAGCGGCTGGCAGTGGCCGTCGGGGCTAGCAGGGCCACCAGGGAGCCTGTGGAAGCCGCAGACGCCTGATCTGCAGTCGCGAGACCTGATAAAGAGCCTCCACGGAGGTGGTCCCAGAAGAACTAAGGGAAAGTCGGGAGATGGGGTTTGAAGAAATAATGATTTTTTTTTTAACCGAGAAGCGAAGTGCCCTGTGCACGTGTGCTCTCTCAGCTGCGACCGGGGCTGTGCGCGTGTCTCCGGGCTGGGGTCTCACCCGCCGGGGTCTCCTCGCCCCACCGTGACCTGCACGCGCAGTGTCAGGAGAGTCGGGCTGCGATCGCCCGCAGAGCCCCGAACCGGGAGATGGGCGCCCGGCGCCGTCTCGGGCCCCGCGCACGGAGCCTGGCCTGCGGTGACCGTCTCCTCCTCACACCAGGTGGTCCAGATCAACCTGAGCTCCATAGTCCCGTCCGTCAGCGGCCCAAAGAGACCCCAGGATCGAGTTGCCGTGACAGACATGAAGAGCGACTTCCAGGCCTGCCTGAACGAGAAGGTGCCGCCCCACCTGCACCTCGTCGCGCTTCTGGCAGCGCTGAGGGCCCAGCGGCACCCGCAGCACTGGGCCACGGCCTCGCCTGCGTGTGGCGGCCCCCAGCCGCCCTCTGCTGCCCAGAGTGCAACCGGCCTGGGGGCGCCCCGCTTACACTCAGGACCAGCGTCGGTGGGGTTTATTGAGTTAAAATTGTGTTTAAGATCAGACACGGTCAGGGATTGAGCCGCCTGTGCTGGCTGACCTGGCCGTGGACCCCTCGCTGGCCGCCGTGGGGCTCGTTAGGCCGTGAGTGGACGGGGCGGCCTCCAACACGCGGCTTGGTGTTTTCTGTCTGCGCGTCGTGACGCCGCCTGGTCTCTCCCCTTTCCCGATAGCTGGGAGCTGACTTCCTTTCCGGGCCTCCCTCTGTGGCCTGGGGCTGGTGTGGGGCGGTTGCAGGCTGGCACGGAGGTGAGCCTGTGCGCAGCCCTGTGCCTGCGGCGGCAGTGACCGGCCCGGCGGGCGGCGCAGCTTCTGCACACCTGGCTCCGCTGTGTGGCGCACCTTTGGTGCCCTCTCAGCAGAAAGTCTGTGCCAGCCCTCGGGATTTACCGGCCGGGAGCAGAGACCAGCAGAGCCAGATGGGAGTGGCGTCGCGGCGGCTGACTGGACGCGGCGCGGGCGGCCGGTGACCCCAGTGCACGCAGTCTCGTGGGCGGGCCCGGGCTCGGCCGCCGCCCCAGCCCGTCGGGGGTCCGCGCGGCGGTTTCCCTTGGCCCTGCGGGGTTCGCGGGAGCTCTGTGTGCCTCCGCAGGTCGGGTTCAAAGGCTTCCAAGTGGCCCCTGAGAAGCAGAGTGACCGTGTGTCCCTCCGCTACGACGGCCACGAGTACCAGCTGGCACACGGGTCTGTGGTCCTGGCCGCCGTCAACAGCTGCACCAACAACTGCAACCCCTCGGTCATGCTGGCGGCAGGTGGGCGCCTGCCCATTGCCCCGGGGCTCAGTGTGGTGCAGGCGTGCGGGCCGGCGGGGGCGGCGGGTGTGCTGGCGGTGGCTCGGGCCATCCGTGCTTGGGGGCAGCCTCTGGGGGCCGGAGCGGGGGCTGGGTGCGGCTTTAGGGCCGGACTCGCCTGGCAGTCACGGCCCGGGTCGGGCCGCAGTGGGGGTGGCTGTAAACGAAGCAGATCAGTGTGGGGAGAAAGGACCGAGACGCGCCAGCCGCTCGTGGACTGGGCCTGCCTCGCGGAGCCAGCCTGTCAGTGAGCCCCGACCCGCTGTCGCCCCAGGTCTCCTGGCCAAGAAGGCCGTCGAGGCCGGGCTGCGCGTGAGGCCGTACATCCGGACCAGCCTGTCCCCAGGCGGCGGGGTGGTCACCCACTACCTCAGCGCCAGCGGGGTGCTGCCCTACCTCAGCCGGCTCGGGTGAGCACCGCCCCCGGACGGGTGCACGGGTCGGGGAGGCCGCGTGGGCGCCTGGAAGCACGTGTGGCCTCTGGTTTGGGGGCAGGGCAGCCAGGGGACACGCTCCTGCAGAGCGGGTCCGTGAAGGGGGGTCCTCCTTCCGGTGGCCACGCCGGTGGAGCCCGTGGTCTCAGCTGGTCCGGCTGGCCGCATGGAGAGGCCTGCCCCGCCTGGCGCGGAGCCTAGCCGGGGGGATGGCAGTGCCTCTTCCTGGGGCCGCCTCGGGGCGTCAGCTCCTGGCAGCTTCGGTCCCGGGGACAGCGGCAGCTGTGGGGCCTGGGCACTCCCTGCAGGGCGGGCTCGTGCGCTGCTCAACCCCTTTGTCCGGCGACTTGCATTTTGAACTGCAGGTTCGAAGTGGTTGGCTACGGATGTTCGACTTGTGTGGGGAACACAGCGCCCTTGTCAGAAGCAGTTTTAAATGCAGTAAAGCAGGTAAAGTGTGTGGCCCAGTGTAGTAAAGCAACTAGATGGCTTATTTATATACTTTTTAAAAGATTTATTTGTGCATAGAAGAGCTGGGGTGCTGGCTAGAGGTGTGGGGAGTGAGAGATCCCCCTAAGACAGAGTGGGGAGCAGAACAGGCGGATCCACTGAGACATACTGCTGGGGGGGGCAGCGGAGAGACAAGAGGGGTCTGCTGCGCCCTATTGGTCAGCTCCATGGCCGGGGGTCAGACTCAGGCCATAGCGGTGACAGCCAGAGACTGACCCGTGGGCCACAGGAGGGTTGAGTGCTTTTTTTGAAGCGTAGTTTGTTATTAATTGGTGGAAAATATATACGGATTTATTTGTATTTTTGTAAGTCCTTGTACCTCTTGGGAAGAGTAATCTGTAAACTGTTGAAGTAATTCCTTAGTAATGTAAGAATTAGTTTATTTAGGGCCTCTCTGGTGGCGCAGGGGTTAAGTCTCAGCCTATGAAGCTGTCCGCAGCCGCTGCAGTGCGAGGAGTTCGATCCCGGCCGCGGAGCTGACCCCACAGGGCGCAGCAGACCGCTCCTGTCTCCCTGCTGTCCCTCGCAGCAGTGGATTTCGGTCACTCCGCTTGTTCTGCTCCCCACCGTGTCTCTGGGGAATCCTGTCACCACCCCACACTTCTGGCCTGCACCCCAGTTCTTGTATGCATAAATAAATAAATCTTAAAACAGTGTATTTGCCAAATTGGCAATTCTGTACCTAACACTGAGTAATGCACGTTTTGATTTTCTTGCCCTTTGAAATTACGTAAGATTATCCGAGTTTATGCCATTTCTTAAGATGAATGCGTTTATGGCTTTTTCTTCTTCAGGGTGATTTGGTTACTTGTGGAGTTTTATCTGGAAACAAGAATTTCGAAGGGCGTCTCTGCGACTGTGTCCGCGCCAGCTACCTCGCCTCGCCGCCCCTGGTGGTGGCCTACGCCCTGGCGGGCACCGTGGACATCGACTTCCAGACGGAGCCCCTGGGTACGTCTGCCGCCGCGCTCCGGGGTGCGGGACGCTGGCCTGGCCACGGAGCCGACGGGCGTGTCCTTGAGGTGTGGGCAGGGGCGCTGCTTTGGGCGGTGACCTGAGGGCCCTGCAGGCACTGACGCCGCCGGCAGGCTCGTGTTCCTGCGCGACATCTGGCCCAGCCGGGAGGAGGTGCACCGCGTCGAGGAGGAGCACGTCATCTTGTCCATGTTTGCAGCGCTGAGGGAGAAGATGGAGGTGAGGGCCTGGTTTCCTTCTGAAGGCCTTAAGGACGTGTCCGTGCTTATTTTAGGCATTTCTCTTTTGAAGAGAATGGTAAGAAATAAGCACCTTCTGAGCACAGGCGTGGGCGTGGGGGGTGGGGCGCAGGGAGGCCCTTCCTGGGGCAGAGCCGGTGCTGCCCAGCCGGAGAAGGAAGGGCCACGCTCGCCCTTTCCACCTGAGTCTCTTGCTCCCTTGAGCGTTTCGTGGGCTCTTTCTGATCCCGTTTTATCTTTCTTTTGACTCATCCACCAAAACTGCATTCCAGGCAGGGGACAAGCGGTGGGACTCCCTCGAAGCACCAGACTCGGTTCTGTTTCCGTGGGACTTGAAGTCCACTTACATCCGGTGTCCTTCGTTTTTCGATCAGCTCGTAAGTGCGGTTTTCCGCTAGGTTTCTGAAAGAGCGTTAAGGACCGTAGCCTTGCGGAGAACGAGCCGTCTGCCTTTCCTCCCCCAGACCAGAGAGCCGGGCACGCTGCCGCCCATCGAGGGCGCCCACGCCCTGCTGCACCTGGGGGACTGCGTCACCACAGACCACATCTCGCCCGCCGGGAGCATCGCCCGGAGCAGCGCCGCCGCCAAGTACCTGACGCAGCGGGGGTAGGTGCGGGCCAGACCTGGCCGGGCCAGGCTGCGTGAGCGCCCCGTGCGGGGTGTGCGGCCGTGGTGTCCGAGCAGGACAGCGCTGCCGCGCGCTTCAGGGGCAATGGGGGCGCCGGGCAGCCGTGTGCGCAGGGACACCGGCCCCAGAGTCGCGGCCTGTGGCGTGCGCTGGTCCCCGGGCCGGCCGTCTGCGGAGCACGGCCTGAGGCTGCCGGCGGCGACTCCGTGTGGCTCTGCAGTGAATCGCGTCCGAGTGTTCCCAGCACGGCTCTTAGTTACAGCGGGGCGAGGGGGAACGTGGTTTCTTTCTCCCGAGTGTGTTTTCGCTTGATTCCCATCTTGGTCATGATGAGTGTGTAGCCCCCTCCCCGCTTCTCCCAAGTACACACTTCTTAGCTCACTTAATTCAGGAGTGAAAAATAGGGCCTCCCCGGTGGCGCAGCGGTTGAGCGCTGCGCTGTGGAGCTGTCGGCAGCGGCGACCCGAGTTCGACGCCCAGCCGGGGAGAGTCCCGCATGGTGTGGCGGACCTCTCCTGCCTCGCCCGCTGCTCCCCTCAGCAGTGTATTTCTGATCTGCCTGTTCTGCTCCCCACTCTGTCTCTGGTGAACCCTCTCGCCGCCCCACGCCTCTGGCTTGTGCCCCAGCTTGTATGTATAAATTAAAAAAAAAAAAAAATTAAGGAGTGAAAAATAAAGTCACCCTCCAAAAAACAGTCGCTCCAAGCCCCAGCACTGCCATCCTGGAGAGGTTCTCCCCAAGTCTGGGCGCTCGTGTCCACGGGCTGGGCCAGGGTGGCTGCGGGAGGTGTGGTGTCCTTCCTGGAGAGCTGCCAGAGCCGCGGCCAGGAGCCCGTGCACGCAGGCTGCACGGGCGTCCGCACAGGGCCCAGGGCGGGTGCCGGGAGCCGGGGCTGCGGAGTCCTGCGCTCTGGCGGGAAGAGCAGAACCCCTGGTCCCCGGGCATGTCTGGTCCGTCCCCGTCGTGCTGAATTGGCTTTTGCTGTCCTGGTGTCGTCTGACCAAAGCACAGCGCGGGGGCTCGTTCGGTCGAGGAGCCCTGCGGAGCGAGGGGCGGCGCTTCTGAGGGCGGGCCAGAGCCCGGGGGTGCTGAGGGGAGCCTCGGGGCCGCGCGTTGTTGGGGGCGCAGGGCCCAGATCAGCACGTCGCCAGTCTGGGACTGCAGGTGGCAGGCAGGGAGGACGGGCTAGGCGCCCGCTGGGTGGGGCGGGGCGACGGACAGGCGCTTGGCCGCCCAGCAGACCAGAGGCCAAGTGCGGGGAGCCTCTGACTGGTGCTGCCGGCTCTCCCATGGCCCCGACCGCCAGCTGTCAGCGGGCTGCGGAGCTTCCGTGTGTCCGTGGCCGGGGGGGGGGTCTGTGTCCTTGCTGCCGGGCCACCGCGGCCGTGCGCGCCACGTGGGGCGGCCGAGAGCCCCGAGCACGGCGGTGCTGAGAGGGTCAGACGGGCTGAGCGGCGGCCTCTCCCGCAGCCTCACCCCTCGCGAGTTCAACTCCTACGGGGCCCGGAGAGGGAACGACGCCGTGATGACGAGAGGCACCTTCGCGAACATCAAACTCTTGAACAAGTTCATCGGCCGACCTGCGCCCAAGACCGTCCACTTCCCCTCAGGCCAGACGGTAGGGGCGGGCGGGCGGCCGGGCGGGCGGGCGGGCGGGCGGCCTGTGTGCCGCGGCCCCGCTGAGGCTGGCGTTTGTGTCGCGCTGCAGCTGGACGTGTTCGAGGCCGCGGAGCTGTACCAGCGGGAGGGGACCCCGCTCATCATCCTGGCCGGGAGGCAGTACGGCTCGGGGAGCTCCCGGGACTGGGCCGCCAAGGGCCCCCGCCTGCTGGTACCGCCCCCCAGCGCGGCCGCTCCTGCTTGTGCTTCCACACGACGGTCTGCGCTGTGCCTGGGACCGAGTCGCGTGTCCATGCGGCGTCGGCGGCACCTGCGCCGCCCTCACCTGGGGCGTGAACGTGCTGGGGGCTCCTCCAGCCTCGCGGTGCCGCGGGGTTCGCCAGCCGCTGCTTCCCGTCTTCTGGGTGCAGCAGGCGGCCGCACCCTCCCGGAGGGCTGTGTCTGGCGCCCTGCCCGGGACCATCTCTGGGCCCGGCTTTCTTTTTTTAATTCTTATTTCATTTTTTTAGTTTTTATCCTTCCCGTTCCTGTGCTTCCCCGTGGGCGTCCCCCAGGTCGCCCGTGAGCGTCGCCGTCGTCCTTGTGCTCGTTCCCCGTGTGGCCCTTCCCCCCCCCGCAGAGCCTCTCGTTTGTGTCTCCTGCTGGCTTTTGTCTTTGTTTTGTCTTTGTTTTGCCCGACCACCCGCGCGCAGCCCTGGGCTCTGAGGCCCCGACAGCGGCGGGTGGTGGTGCGCGTGCCCCCGAGCTCCCGGAGAGAGGCTTGCGGGGAAGGTGGGTGCAGCAGGTGCGTCTCCGCAGGGCGTGCGGGCCGTGCTGGCCGAGAGCTACGAGAAGCTGCACAAGGACCACCTGGTGGGAGCCGGCATCGCGCCCCTGCAGTTCCTCCCGGGGCAGAGCGCCGAGGCCCTGGGCCTCTCGGGCCGAGAGAAGTTCTCCGTGGCGTTTCCCGAAGAGCTGACCCCAGGGGCCACGCTGGAGGTGAAGGTACCGAACGTGCTCGAGGGACGAGCTTGTCGCGCGGGCCCCGTCCAGCCGCCGCGGGGAGCAGCTCCAGCCCTGTGGGCCTGCCCGCGCCCGAGCGCGCCTGCTGCGGTACTCGAGTCTGGCCTCGGCGCCCCGGGCGAGAACTCGGGCGGCGCCCACCCCGGCCCCAGCCGTGTGCCTGGGCCTCCCCCCTCACGAGCTTCTCTTTCTCCCAGACGAGCACCGGGAAGGTCTTCCGCGTGGTCGCGGCCTTCGAGAGCGACGTGGAGATCACGCTGCACCGGCACGGAGGGTTACTGAGCTTCGTGGCCCGGCGGTTCTCCTAGCCCCGCGCCGCTGACTGCCCCGCTGCCGCCGCCGCGCCGCGGCCTGAGGGTCCTGTGGGATGGGGCGCCTGAGACGGCGCCTCGGTCTGCGCCACACACGGACGGTGCTACTGAGCTGCTCCAGCTGGCGCGGGGGTTTGTGGGAGAGCCTGTGAGCACGGGGTCTTTACAGACCCTTCTGTAAATAACGGCAGGGTCTGCGCTGAGGGCGACTCGGGGCGGCCTTCCCGCAGCCGTGAGCTCTGCGCCCAGGAAGCGTGTGGGTGGAGGAGACGGGGCTCGTGCCGTCCCTTCCCCGGGGCTGGACGCAGCTGCAGCCGGGTTGGCGGCCGCGCCCGGCCCCTCCAGGCGGCCCCAGCCTTGCGAGCGGCCGCGGTGCTCTCCCATCGTCCGAGCTGCCGTGCGGCACCTGCCGCGCGGCCCTTCGTGCGCCCCCGCGGCCCGGGCGTCGTGGAGCCGACGGTTCCCTCGCTCTGGCGCCGCGCCGCCCTCGGGCGAGTCAGCTGTCGCGAACCAAAATCTCAGACCTCCTTTATTTTTGCTAAAGAGATCTTTATTTAGTCATTAAACACTAAAATGACTTTCAGCTTTTCAATCATCCATCCGTAAACTACGTGGTTGCTTACCCTGGCTTCTGTGGATGTTGTCTCTTTCTGCTCGTTTGGGGGTTTCTCTCTGGCAGTCGTCCTCCCCTGGGTGCTTCTGTTTCGTGGCCCCTGCCAGAGCAGCACCCGCCGCGGAGCCCGCTGAGCCCTCGTGGGCGTCTGTCTGCAGCGAGGCTGCGGCGGCCCGGAGCGTTGGACTCGTTTCCAGAACGTCGGTTCCTTTTTTTAATGAAGACGTTGCAGGGAGGTGGCTGGTGGCGTGGGGTTTGTGTGTTTTTCCCACGCGGAGTTCTGCACGTGCTCTGTTTCAGTTCCTGCGGTTTGGAGCTAGCTCACATCACCCATGGTTCAGGTTTAATTGAAGCTAAAACGCTGAAACTTCCATTTCGGTGGGTGAAGCCCTCTGAGAATTTGCACATGCTCAGTCACAGTCGTCTGGAAACATTCTGCGGTCGTGTGGGAGGGGCCCGGTCTGACTCGGCCTCCGTCTTCGCACTCGCACTCCGCGTTGCCGAGTCCGCCCGTCCCCTCGTCCCGCTGTGCGTCTGCCTGCGCCTGTGTTCACAGCTCACAGGAAAACACGAGCTCAGGAGGGAGACTTTGCACGCGAGCGTTGCCGCGGCAGCTCGCTGCTTGGAAGAAACGGCGACTCCCCGGCACCCGGGGCGGCTCGCGCCCTCCTCAGCCGCTGCCCCACGGCCGCAGTTCATCCTCGCTGGTCCGGGCGAGGGCGGCCGTGGCGCCGGCTGTGAGCTGAGCGTTTCCGTCTGGGGGCTGCACCAGCAGACCTTGTGCGTCAGTCTGTCTCGTGCACGTGCGAGAGCCGGAAGCCCGGCCGGCCCCCGTGGCTCGGAGGCAGGCAGGGACGACACCCCGGAGTGTGGGTCTGCCTCCGGCCAGATGCCGCCTCTTCACAGCTGGCATCTCTTGGTCTTTACTCTCTCGGTTTCACTCACCGCCGTGCTGACCGCTCTTGGAAACTGCTAAAAACGCGGCAGGGAGGCCGCCGGCAGCGCCGAGCTCTGGGCGCTGCCTCTGAGCAGGACGAGGCGCGTCGCTGAGTTGCTGTTCCGTGTCGAAGGCGCTCCCGAGATGCGGCTGTTCCTGTTTAACCTCCAGGCTGAGCGACAGTCTGACTCCTCGTGCGCGCGCGGCCTGGTCCTGGGGTCGTCGGGAGAGGGCAGGCCGGGCCGGCGGTGGCGCTGTCGGCCGTGGGGCGCTCTGCGGAGATGGCCCTGCAGGGCGAGGAGAAGGTGCCGGACGTTTCTTTGGGGTGAAGTGAGGAGCCTCCCTCTGCTTCCGGCTGAGAAGCAGGTGCCGAGCCCCGGCCTCGGGGCCCTCGTTCGGCTTGGTGTGAGTAGGGGGCTGGCCTGAGCTTCCTCGGGCTCCTGACGACGCGAGAGGCCGTGCGGACCGTCGAGTCAGGGCAAGCCGTTGCATTTAAAGCCAGCAAAGCAGTGTACCCGTTGTAAGTTCGATAATGCTAAGTATTGTATAGAAATATATCAGAGGCGAGTTCAGTTGATGACGATTGTGTATATGTTAATGATGCTGTAAATTATTTTTAATAAATTGTATTATCACATTTTTTACTCTTGTGTTGGATTTGATAGTACTTAGAATTTAAAATTTTTTTTTTTATTTATACATACAAGCTGGGGTACAGGCCAGAGGCGTGGGGCGGCGAAAGGGTTCACCAGAGACAGAGCGGGGAGCAGAACAGGCAGATCAGAAACACACTGCTGAGGGAGCAGCGGGCGAGGCAGGAGAGGTCTGCTGCGCCATGTGGGAATCTCCCCGGCCGGGCATCGAACTCGCGTGGCCGCTGCCGACAGCTCCACAGCGCAGCACTTAACCGCTGCGCCACTGGGGAGGCCCTGGTACTTAGAATTTAAACAGCATAACAGAGAGGAGCAGGAAGTCATCCGGAAGTCTCTGCAGAGATGTTGCTGGGTGTCGGCCTCACACCTGCAGCGGACACAGCTGCGGCCCGGCGAGCTGCTTCTGTCCCGGGCAGCGGGAGCGGCCGGAGAAGGCGTCGGGCAGGCAGAGGTGGGCGCTGGAGCAGAGCCCTCAGGGCGGCGCTCAGGGGCCTGGGCCGTGGGTCTTGCTGTCGGCGCCAGGAGGCTGAGTCCCCACCTAGGCAGGCGCCTCTGCAGCTGGCGGCCCGGTCCTGAACGCGGCGGGCAGCCATCAGCGGGGCCGCAGCCTGCCGTCAGACGCGGCGTGTGGAGAGGCGCCTTCAGCCAGTGGGCACCTTGCAGCTGCTGCCCCGCCCTGGCCCTCACGGCCGTGGCTGGAGGCGCTTGCACGACCTGCGGGGGCCTCGCTGGGCCTCCACGGCTGGCCGCGCGCCTGGGCCTGCGGGTCGTGCCGGGCGCTGCGAGCGGGTCTGCGGCAGGCCACTGAGCAGATGGCCTTGGCCGCGGGCTGGCTGCGGGGCCCCTGGCGAGGCTTGGGCCCGGCCTCGGTGGTGCAGAGGGGCCGCGGGCCGCCATGCCTGCCGCCTCAGCAGCGGGCGCCCTTCGCCAGTGGCCACGGCCCTGGCTCAGCCGGCGGTCGGAGGTCGCGGGGCCCAGGCCCGGCTGTGGCCCGGACGGCGGCTGCACGCGGTGACGCCGTGGGGCTTGCGGTTTGGTTCAGCGGCCAGAGGGGTGCGGGGCTTGGAGGCAGACCCTCGCTCGGGGCCCTTCGGGGGGCCTGGGCGCCGCAGCCCTCCCGGCCGCCGTGAGCACACGACCCGGCCACTCCCGTGGCGTCTTCGTCATCCTCACGGGCAGTTCCCTGGTGCCCGGGGCCCAGTCTGACCCAGGTGGCTGCCCAGGAGCCAGCGGCCTCCGTGTCCTCTGTGCCCGGAAGGCTCCCGCCCAGGCCCGACGGTTTCCACATCCAGCCCCCTGGGTCCTTCCGGGTCCCCCCGCTCTGCCATCGGCCCCCAGGGATGCTCCTCACTCCCCCGCCTCTGGGCTCAGCCTCTCCAGGTCACAGCACAGGGGGCGCTGCCCGCTGGGTCCCCCACCCCTCCCCCACCAGCAGGACCAGGCCGGGACTTCACTGCGAGTCTTGGGGAGCCCTGACGGGAGGACGGGCCTCACGCTGGGGACCCCCCTGGACAGTCCTGCTGCATCATGGTGGTTGGAAATTCAAAGGGAAATAGAAGCCAATAGCCCATGTCGTCTCCAAAGGCAGTGACAGCCTAAAAATGCTAAGAAATGGGGAGGGCTCAAGTGTCCTCACAGTCTCAGGTGGAAATGTCAGGGTCCCAATTTTGTGTGGTTTGTACGCAATTCCATGTCAAACTTGCTCAGATGGGTGGAGCTTTAGACTAGAAAATCTGTTGTCATTGTTGCCGCCTTGAAAGTCACCGTGGAAAAAAAATAAAGGGCCCGAGAGCTGTTGCCAAAGGCGTCTGCAGCGTCTTTGTGAAGTTCTCTCGTTGACGCTGACATCAGTTCATCTCTAGTGAAACACGTTCAGCCAAAAATAAAATTGCCTTTAAAAAAGGTGGGCTTAGTGGGGCCTCCCTGGGGGCTCAGGGCTTAAGCCTCAGCCTGCAAAGCTGTCCACAGCCACTGCAGCACGAGTTCGATCCCCGGCCAGGGAGCTTCCCACAGGGCGCAGCAGACCTCTCCTGACTCCCTGCTGCTCCCCTCAGCCGTGTGTCTCAGGGGATCCGCCTGTTCTGCTCCCCGCTCTGTCTCTGGGGAGTCCTCGCACCCCCCACACCTTTGGCCTACACCCCATCTCTTGTATGCATAAATAAATAGATCTTTTTTAAAAAGGGTCAATAAAGGGGGCAGCTTTAAGTATTGTTGGCATTCTTATGGTTCCTTGAGATGGCCCTGGATAATTCCATGAGAATTTTTCCTTTCTTCCTTTTCCTTGAGTCTTAGCGCCGTTTCAGTGATGGTGCTTCTGACCTTGTGTGGTTGGCAAGCCTGCCCAGAAGTCAGCCCGCTCTTGAACTTCCACAAAAGTATAAATATGTATTTAGCTGCCACGGCCTTCCTTGCTGACTAGAATCTCTGCTGAAATAATCAGGATTTGAGCTCTCGGCCGAGACAGAAAACGAAAGTGCTGCCTGGCCGGACGCCGAGGGTGGGTGTCAAGCGGGGCGAGTGGTCTGGAGCCCAGGAGGCCCCTTTTTTTCTGTTCTGGTTTGTCTCATAAAGGCTGTCAGCCCAGGGAGGGTCTGTTTATTGCTTCACATTGTGCCGTGCGGACGTCGCGGCTCCATGCATGTGCCTCCCCCAGGTGTGTGCGACATTCAGAACTCTTGTATCTGACAGCTGGGAGGTCTGGACTTTGAATTAGTGTCTTGTTTTCACTTTTTAAAAATGAAAGCTATATAAAGCTTCTGGGTGAAACAGAATAAATTCATAATTAAAAAAACGGGAAAATGTGTCTGTTTGGACTTACAGGTGAGCAGGAGCCTCGGTCAGGCCAGACACCCATACCCGTCACTACCCGGAGCGAGGCGACCTTGACATTCACGCCAGAGTCGCGGCCCTGCCGCGCCCGCTGCACGCGCAGGGAGCCACGGTGCCATCCTCAGGAGTTTGTCTGTGGCCACAACGGCATCATTCGCTGAAGGTCACGTTGCTGGTTCCGCTTCACCTGCCAAGGGTCAGGGACGCCGGGCACCAGCGAGTCTTTCATTAGCTTTAGTTGGCTGGTTCTGATCAAAAGAGAGAGCAGGGCACACACATTATAGAACATTTGAACAGTAGAATAAAATAAAACAACCAACAGTCCACTATGATTTTTCATCCAAGATAAATACTTTTATGAGTCTGCTTACTTTTCTTCCTCATAATTTCCAATGTATTTTTAAAATTTTTTAAAAAAAGTTTTTATTTATTCACACAAGAGCTGGGGTGCAGGCCAGAGATGCAGGAGGTGAGAGGATTCACCAGAGACAGAGTGGGGAGCAGAACAGGTGGATCCACTGAAGTACGCTGCTGAGGGGAGCAGGGGGAGACAGGAGAGGTCTGATGTGGGTCAGCTCCCTGGCTGGGGATTGAACTCGTGCTGCAGTGGCTATGGACAGCTTCATAGGCTGAGACTTAACTCCTTACACCACTGGGGTGGCCCCTCCAATATTTTTAATTGTGAACTATATCACCTGTGTATAAGGCAGGTCATATAAATGTAGAGTTTAAGAACCACGAAATGAACCCCATTAACTGGGCAAGGAAACAACATCACACATCGTCTTCTCTGAGTTTGCACCAATGCGACCTTTCTAACAAGCGTTTCCCTTGCTCTTCAGGACAAGGCCTCACAACATCATGTTTCATTAAATGTATAATGAAAACATGATTTTCATTTTGTCTGGTATTAAAAATATAAAATCATTACGTTCTTTTTATGTCTAGACTTTGAGTCAACAATATGTACGCAAGATGACCCACACGTGTTTTCACTGCTGTATAGTACCCCGCTCAGTGCCAAGTCATTTTTCCATTCTGTGTTACATGCACAGTATATTATTTCATTCATATTTTCTATCCATGCTGGAATAACACTATCTCAAGAATTCACATTCCACTTTCTTCACTGAACACAACATTTTATGTATATATTGAGATATCATTGGATGGTTTCCATTTAGATTGTAAATAAAGTGCTGGGGAACATTTTCACAAAGATTTTTATTTGTGTTCAAAGTCGTTTCCCAAAAGCTGGATGACTGTTTCTGTTACTACACATATCCTCGATCCACAGCTCCCTGCAGAAGCGCGTAGGAATCGGCGCTGGCAGGGATGAGCGAGAGCTGAGGGTCCGGCTCTTCTCCCTCGTGCCGTTTCACCCCCCGGCCGGGCCCCCAAAGGCTTTGACACACGTGTCCCCCCTGCCCCCTCCCCGCTGGACCTTCCCGGGGCCCCTCATGGTCATCAGTGGCCACTGTTGCGTTCCCCTCCTTGTGGGCCCGGGCGCCCCTCGGCTCCGTTTCCTTCCTTCTCCGTCAGCTTCCCGGGGTCGGGGTCGGGGCCGAGGGCGGAGGTCCGGCCATTCTCGGTGGCTTTGGCCCCATCGCCCCTCCAAGCCCCCGGGCAGCAACCAGCGGCGCAGCTCCTCCCGCGCCTGCTCTGTCCCCGCAGCTGCTCGTTCCTCGGGCCTATCGGTCCCCGCACCGCCCGGTCCCTGACCATCCCGTCCAGGCGTCTTCCGACACGGCCGTCCGCGATCGCCCCGCAAGGCCCAGGGCGCGGCCTGGGGGAGACGTCGGGGGGCGGGGGCGGGGGGGGGTGGAAAGGGCCCGGGCCCGGGCAGCCGAACGCGGGGACGAGGGCGGGAGCGCAGCGCCACCTGGTGGCCACGACGGGCGGTGCAGCCCGGGGGAGCCGGGCCACAGGGGCCCGGGGACTGGGGAAAGGGCTGCGGGGAGCGGGAGCGGGCGGGGAGCGAGGCCCAGGGCGCGGCCTGGGGGAGACGTCTGGGGGGAAGGGCCAGGGCCTGGGCAGCCGAGCGCGGGAGCACAGCGCCACCTGGTGGCCACGACGGGCGGTGCAGCCCGGGGGAGCCGGGCCACAGGGGCCCTGGGACTGGGGAAAGGGCTGCGGGGAGCGGCAGCGGGCGAGGAGCGAGGCCCGAGACTGCTGCCCACACGGGGGAGGCGCGGGGCAGGTGCCTGCGGCCCGCTGTGGCCACTGCTTGGAGACCCCAGCGTGGACAGCACACTGACAGCGCTGGAGCCCCGCCTGGTCGGCACAGGACCCCTGGACTGGACTGACGCAGATACATAAATGACGCACAGGGGCTCAGACCGGCTCTGCCCAGAGGAAGCCGCAGCCCCCGGTTCTGGCCGCCACTGGCCGGCGAAGCCCGTGCAAGCCCCTTGCGACCCCGAGGCGGAGTCAGATCCCCGCGAGGAGCCGAGTTTCTCGAGCAGCCCCGCCCGCGTGGCCGCCCCGTCTCGGCTCGTGTGTCCGCAGGGTCCCCGGCGGCTCGGCGCGTCTCTCCCGCCCCTGCCCTCCCGGGCTCTGCGCTGGGGCCGGTCCTGCGCGCTCCGCTCCCCCGGAGTAAGCCCGCCTGGGACAGAGACAGCCCAGCGGCAGGGACGGAGCCGACACGTCTGACTGTCTCTCCCGCAGCCACGGAGAAGCAGCTCCCGCCACGGGCCCGGCCGCCCCCCAAAGCCGCAGCCCAGGCAGCGTCCCGGGCTCGGGCCGCGCGCGGGGGACTCCCGGGGGGGACCAGGCCGAGCTGAGGGCGCCGCCCGTCCTGTGGGGGTCGGGACGGTTCCGGGCAGAGCGATGGGGGAGAGGCCTGAGACAGCCGTGGGGGGCGGGGATCCCCACGGCGACGGCTGTTCCCAGCGCCCGACGGCAGCGCCCCCACGCGGGACGGGGACAGACTCAGCCCGACGAGGAGGCTGCGGACGGCCGGAGACGAGGCGCGTCCACGGCGCCATAGCCCGAGAGGCCTCTGGGCCGTCTCCCGGCAGCTCCCCCTCCTCGGCCTCCGGTTCAGCTCCCCTCACGCCTCCGGGATGGCGCAGTCTGCAGACATGGCGTCCTCCAGCCTCTCCCAGCAGCCTCCTGCAGCGGGAGCTGAACTCAGAGCAAGCGCGCCCCCAGGCGACATGTGCGCCCACGTGCAGACGCCTGAGCCTGCGGCGCCGCCCCTCCGGCCCCTCCGCAGCCGCCCCGGGTCAGCGTCTCCTCTGTTCACTGGAGACGCCTCCTGAAGGCCCCGACCGCCCTTGCTCACGCACAGGAACCCTGCGGGCAGCGCAGGCGCCGCTCTCCACAGAGGCCCCGCGTGCTCCCGGGACCAGGTCTGACCGCGCCGCACAGTCCCCGGGCTGCCTTCCCGCCATTCCGCTGGGTGTTTCGCCGGAATCCCCGGGGCCGCCGCCAGCCCGGGCGTCAGTCCCGCGTCTCCCCAGGCCCGTCCGGCCCACAGTCCGTGTCAGCTCCGTCCCCTGCCCGCCTGCGTGACAGGTCTTATTCCAGGCCGGTCCTTTTTGGGTCACTTTCCTTTTTTGTCATAGTGCCTTAGTCTTTTCTTCACTTTATCTATCATATATCATATATATATGATATATGATATATATATATATGAATGAAGGTTCCTCCGCAGGCTACAGGGCAACGACAACAGCCCCAGCAAACACCCGCAGGCCCAGGGTCGCCATCGGGGGTGCGCATCTGAAGCAGGAGCCAGGCCGGGCTGATGCCGCCCCCTGGGCTGGACGCTGCAGAGCTACGGAGGGAAGAGACCCAAGGCCTCCGTGTGAGTAGGAAACCCTCGTGGTGTCTGCTCACAGAGCACAGGCGACAGCGTCTTCCTCACAGAGCCTGCTAGAGTCAGCCCCGACGATGAGGACACCGGACAGAGCAGGGACAGCGGCCCTCACGTCCACGCGCAGTGTGTGTTTAGTGTGTGTCAGTCCCGCTGCGTCTGGACATTGAAGACACTCAACGTGAAATGGAGGCAAATATCCTCTATCTGCTCCCAAAATGTGTCCACTTAAAAATTGTAAGATAAATGGGGACGGCTCAAATGTCCCAAAGTATAGCTTGGAAATGTTTGTTGCATGTCAATTTTATATGGCTTGTGGTCAATTAATTTTCAGAATTGCTAAAATGTGTTGTTCTTTAGACTGTGACGTTTGTTGTCATAATTGCTTGGTTGACTTCCGTTCACTGACAGTGGATAAAATTCAAGGTGTAGTGTCGCGCGCTTGCTCCCATCCGGCAGGAACAGACACGACTCCGAGGTAATCTTCAAGAAGCTGCTTCTTTATTGCGTATATCAGACATGTATATATATGTATGCTGAACCAATGAGAAGAAAGCGGAACCTTTTCTAGGCCAATCAGTGGGCTGATCACGCGCGCACCGTGGATGGGCGCCTGTCACGCAGCGAGCACGGGTCCGCCGTGTTCTTGTTTACTGGTTGCCGCACCTACTTCCTCATACAGCGGGCGCCATGTTATGGGTGCGGCCGCTCCCCACACGCCCCGAAGGCGCAGTCCGTCCCCCCCAACCATCGCCCCCACCCGGGCCTGGGGCGGGTCGAGACCCGAGCTCCCCGGGGCTCCCCGGGCGGGGGCGGGACAGGTTCCGTGACAGGTTCGGCCGTCGCCCTCCTCGGGCCTCAGCGTCCTTCCGGGCGACCAACCGTCCCGAGGCCGTTTCCCTGCAGACTCTGTGGCCACGGCCGGGGAGAGACACAGCCGGGCTTCTGGACGAGCTTGTGTCCCCCCGCCTTCCCGGGCGCGTCTCTTCCTGCGCGCTGGGATTTGTCATTTATTTGGGGGCAGGATGCGGAGCGTCGGCGAGAGATTCCGGCCGCTCCTGCCGCCTGGCGGGGCGTCGGCGCACCCCGGCCCGCGTGCTCCTCGTGGGACCCCGCAGCGCCTCTCCCTGTGCGGGACACTCGCTCCAGGCCCCGGAGGGCGCGGTCCGGTCGGGCAGGTAACGTCCCTGGGAAACGCCGGCTCCTCCTTCCGCCGTGCGCCCCCAGAGAAAAGGCGCAGGGCTGGTTCGGGTCGCGCTTCGGTGAGAGCAGCAGCCCCTGGAGCCCGAGCACCTGCCCAGAGGCCGGCCCGCCCGCCCTCCCACGGCCCTGAGGGCGAGTCCAGCTGGAGGGTGACGGGTCCGAGCTCAGCTCCCCTCACGCCTCCGGGATGTCGCAGTCTGACAGACATGGCGTCCTCCCGCCTCTCCCAGGAGCTCCTGCAGCGGGAGCTGAGCTCAACCGCGTTACCGTCAGGCAACATGTGCGCCCACGTGCAGACGCCTGAGCCTGCCGGCGCCTTCTCGCCCCGCCCCGGCCCCTCAGCAGCCGCCCCGGGTCAGCGTCTCCTCTGTCCACTGGAGACGCCTCCTGAAGGCACCGACCGCCCTTCCTCACGCACAGGAGGCTCCGCTCTCCACAGAGGCCCCGCGTCCTCCTGGAGCCAGGTCTGACCTCGCCCAGGCAGTCCCTGTGCTGTCTTCCCGCCATTCCGCTGGGTGTTTCGCCAGAATGCCCCGGGGCCGCCGCCAGCCCGGGCGTCAGTCCCGCGTCTCCCCAGGCCCGTCCAGCCCGCAGCTCCGGTCCCCTGCCCGCCTGCGTGACAGGTGTTATTCCAGGCCGGTCCTGTTTGGGCCACTTTCCTTTTTTGTCATAGTTCCTTAGTCTTTTCTTCACTTTATCTATCTATCTATCATATATATATATGTATATATATATGTATATATATGTATGTATATGTGTGTATGTGTGTGTGTGTGTGTATGTATGTATGTATGTATGTATGTATATATATATATATATATGAAGGTTCCTCCGCAGGCTGCAGGGCACCCACAACAGCCCCAGCAAACACCCGCAGGCCCAGGGGCACCATCAGGGATGCGCATCCTGAAGCAGGAGCCAGGCCGGGCTGATGCCGCCCCCTGGACTGGACACTGCAGAGCTACGGAGGGAAGAGACCCAAGGCCTCCGTGTGAGCAGGAAACCCTCGTGGTGTCTGCTCACAGAGCACAGGCGACAGCGTCTTCCTCACAGAGCCTGCTAGAGAGTCAGCCCCGACGATGAGGACACTGGACAGAGCAGGGACAGCGGCCCTCACATCCACGCGCAGTGTGTGTTTAGTGTGTGTCGGTCCCACTACATCTGTACATTGAGGACACTCAACGTGAAATGGAGGCAAATATCCTCTATCTGCTCCCAAAATGTGTCCACTTAAAACTTGTAAGATAAATGGGGACGGCACAAATGTCCCAAAGTATAGCTTGGAAATGTTTGTTGCATGTCAATTTTATATGGTTTGTGGGCAATTAATTTTCAGAATTGCTAAAATGTGTTGTTCTTTAGACTGTGACGTTTGTTGTCATAATTGCTTGGTTGACTTCCTTTCACTGACAGTGGATAAAATTCAAGGTGTAGCTTTTTAGCAAAAAATAAAAAGAACCCTTTAAAAAAATGGGATGGAAATATTGTTGGCATTCTTTGGTTCCTTGAATGCCTCTTGCTATTCCCAGTGGTTTTTTTTTTCTTCTTACTTTTCCATGAGTCTTAGCACCCATTTCATTTATGATTCAAGTTTGTAAACTTGCCCAGAAATAAGCTCACTGTTAAACTTCCACAAAAGAATCAATATAAATTTTGATGCCACTATCTTTCTTGTCTATTATGGAATCTCTGCTGAAACAATCAGGCGTTCAGTTACAGGATGAGACAGAAAATGAAAGTGTTCTGTTTGGCAGGACAGTAGATAGATATTGATCTGTGACAAGTTGACTTAGAATACAGAAATTTCATTCTATTCTGTTCTATATTCTTGTAAAGGCAATTAACTAGTCATAGGAAAGTTTTATCTGTTATTTCAAATTTTGTTTTATGAAATGTCATTGCTCCATTCAAAATTTTGTCTTTTTCTTCTCATAGGTATGTACAACTTTCAGAACTCTTATATTCAAAAGCTGGAAGGGTCTGGACTTTGAATTATTGTCTTATTATTTTCACTGTTTTTTATTTTTAACTAAGGCTATATGAAGCTTGTTGGTTAAACACAATACATACTTTAAAAATTGGAAAAGGGTAAAATGTATTCTTTTGGACTTAAAAATGAGCAGGCACCTCATTTCAAGCTGAAAATTGAAACCTCCTTGATGGACTTCAGGTGATGGGGTTCAGAGTGGGGGATTTTTGGGTCCCTCTGACCAAGAATTCAGTAGATGTTCCCTTTCATCGGCACATGGCAAATTTATTGAGGAAAGGACAACAGGAAAGAGAGACATTTGCATAGACACGAATAGGCTTCTGAAAGTACAAAGAATGCAGGGGCCTCCCTGGTGGTGGAGGGGTTAAGTCTCAGCACTATGAAGCTATCAGCAGCCATTGTAGCAGACTTTGATCCCTGGCCAGGGAGCTGACCTACATGACACAGCAGACCTCTCCTGCCTCGCCCGCTGCTCCCCTCAGCAGTGGATTTTAGTCAATCAGCCTGTTCTGCTCCCCTCTGTGTCTCTGGTGAATCCTCTCACCTCCTGCACCTCTGGCCTACACCCCCGCTCTTGTACTCAAAAATAAATAAATCCTTTTTAAAAAAAGAACAAAAACTGGGCCTTCCTGGTGCCACAGCGGTTAAGCACTGCCTGGTGGAGCTGTCGGCAGCGGTGATGCGAGTTCGACACCCGGCCGGGGAGATTCCCACATGGTGCGGCAGACCTCTCTTGCCTCTCCCACTGCTCCCCTCACCAGTGCGTTTCCATTGATCTGCCTGTTCTGCTCCCCACTCTGTCTCTGGTGAACCCTCTTACCACCCTGCGCCTCTGGCCTGTACCCCAGCTTGTACGCGCAAATAAATCTTAAGAAAAAAAACATAATTGAGTATATAAAAAAAAAAGTACAAAAACTGCATTTTGTCAGGGTAATGTGTGTGCTTTTTATAATGTTATTTGATGGAATTATTGTGGAGATTACTGCCATGGGGTCAGATTGGGTTGTTCTTCTAAGGTTGATAATCCTCTCTGCCCCCACCTCTAGCTCAAAATGTTTTCTTACCCCACCTAAGATTGCTAGAACCTTCCATATCTGGATTATTTAAGACTTGTAAATTGTCCCTCCCCCACCCCCAATGTTTGTCCTTGTGACACTTTCCTTTCTAAATTTTTCTACTCTAAGATTCCATCATCTCTCAGTAAAGACAGGAGGTGCCCTTGACATTAACTGATATGTAGCTCCTCTGCCCACGCCTGCTTCACTAGCAGAAAGGCTGTATTTTCACCCTTACTTTCTATGATCACAAAGGAATTCTTAAGGCTTTTTAAAAATTTTAACTTCTATGGTTACTTTACATCTGCCAAGGAGCAGGGGGGTAATTGCACCAATTTTTCCATTAGCTTTGGTTGACTGGTCATGAAACTGAAAGGGAGTTGTGTAGATTGTAGAAAATTTGAACAGGAGAATAAAATAAAAGGAGGATCAGTGGACTATGATTTTCCATCAAAGGATAAGTACTTTTAGGCCTCCCTGGTGGTGCAGGGGTTAAGTCTCAGGGCCATCAAGCTATTGCCAGCTACTGTGGTCTGAGTTTAATCCCCAGTCAGGGAGCTGACCCAATATTTTGAATTGTGAAATATAACACCTGTGTGTAAGGCAGATGGTATAAATGTAAATCTTAGAATTACAAAATGAACTTCCATTAACTGGGTGAAGAAACATAAGTCGACACTCTGTCATACTCTTCCTAGCTGAGTAAGCATATATATGTTATCATAATTATTTCCCTTGCTCTTCATGACAATGCACCACCTAAGCCTGTACCACTAAATGTATACATAGCACCTGATTTTAATTTTGTGTAGTATTTAAAGTCTAAATCATATTATGTTCATTTTATAGCTTGACTTTTTTTTACTTCAAATTAATTATTTTTTTCAAATATGTATTTCTATTGCTATTTATATCTTTTACACTTTGTATTCCCCTTGGGTTACCCACCACCAATTTACCCGTGATCCATCTCCGTGGTCCCTTGTGTCCTTTTCCACTCCATTTTGTGCCTTTATCCCCCCCCCAAGTGTCTCTCTTCTATTTGGTTTCCCTATAGCTTGATTTTTTCACTCAACAATATATAGGCAGGATGAGCCACATATTGGATGTAGCTTGAGCCTCAGAATTTTCACAGCTGTATAATATTCCACGTAATGCCAAGTAACTTTTCCGTTCTATTCTACATGCACAGTATATTATTTCATTGATGTCTACCCATGCTGGAATAACACTGTCTCTACAATTTTATATCTTTCTCCCTTCACTTAACATTGTAACATTATTATTTTTCAATCATTTAAAACTATTCAGAATTGGTGTGCCTTATTGCTACATTTGTTTTATGAATACATTGTAATATATTTGACTGTTTCTTGGAGTTATAATTTAGATTGATTCCAAGTATCTGCAGTACAAGAAAGTGCTAGTTAGTAAATTTACAAATAAAGATTTTTATTTGTGTTCAAAACATTTCCTTAGGTCATTTCTCAAAAATTGAATCACTATTTCTTTTAACACACACATATATAATACCCCAAATTCTAATACTCTATATCCAAAGGGGCGGGACAGACTTCTTTTCTCTGAATGACCGAGACTCCTTGTTTCAGCGGGTCCTCGCCGCCGTTTCATTCCTCCTCCCGGCCCCGTCGAGCTCCACTTCCCGCTTCCCGCTCCCGCCTCTGCGGGGCCTCCCGCGACCCCATCAGCCTCCCCGCGGCCCGTTTCCCCGCCCGGCTGCCGCCCCCTGGGCTGCGGCTCCGCCTCCCCGCGCCCCGCCCGCCGCGGCCCCTCCCGGGCGTTACTCCCGCTGTGGCCGCGGCGCCCTCCGAGCCGCCAGGCGGCGCGCTCCGCTCCTCGCGGGC
>PVIJ01019186.1:0-24227 GCA_004024925.1 Scalopus aquaticus
ATTTTTGTTATCAGTCCTTTATCAGATGTATTGTGTGCAAAGATCTTTTCCCAGTTGGTAGGGTGTCTGTTAGTTTTGGTTAATGTCTCTTTTGCTGTACAGAAGCTTTTTATTTTGATGTAATCCCATCTGTTTATCTTGTCTTTCACTTCCTTCACTTTGAGGGATGAGTCTTTCAAGATTTTGCTGAGATGTATGTTGTGTAGAGTTTTACCTATATTTTCTTCTATACATTTTATGGTTTCAGGTCTTACATCCAGGTCCTTTATCCATTTTGAGTTGACTTTTGTGCAGGGTGTGAGGTAGTAGTCTAGTTTCATTTTTTTTCATGTCCAGTTTTCCCAGCACCATTTGTTGAATAGACTGTCCTTGTTCCACTGCATTTTCTTTGCTCCTTTGTCAAAGATTAGTTGTTCATAGATATGTGGCTTTAATTCTGGGTATTCTATTCGGTTCCATTGGTCTTTCTGTTTGTTTTTGTTCCAGTACCATGCTGTTTTAATTATTATGGCTCTGTAGTATAGTTTGAAATCAGGGAGTGAAATTCCTCCATTTTCTTTCTTTTTATTTAGTAGGGTTTAGTTATGCGAGGTTTTTTGTGGTTCCATATGAATTTCATCAGTAGTCAATCTATTTATTTGAAGAATGTCATTGAGATTTTTATTGGAATAGCATTGAATCTGTAAATTGCTTTTGGTAGGATTGCCATTTTGATAATGTTAATCCTTCCATTCCATGAACAAGGGATGCCTTTCCTTCTTCTTGTGTCTTCTTCTATTTCTTTCAACAGAGTTTTGTAGTTTTCTTTGTATAAGTCCTTTATGTCGTTTGTTAGATTTATTCCCAGATATTTGATTTTTTTGGTTTTGATTTTGAAGGGGATGGATTTCTTAATTTCTTCTTCTTCAGATTGCATCCCCAAGAAATTTAATCCTTCATTTGAGGATTGGTAGTATTCACTGCCTTGAGAGCTATCTGAACACTGACTTAAAGCACAGAATCAGTCCTCTGTTCATTTACTGCTGTACACTGACTTGATGTGGACTTACAAAAAAATGGACAGCTCTATTGTTTTTCAATCACAACATAATCTAAAAACTTGCATATAGACCGCATGGGTGGTATGACTAACGATTGAGCTACTCTGGCTATTCTGACCAGAAGGTAAAAATCTAAAGGATTTTGTTACTATTTGCTCTCATCTTAAATGGTAATTATTCAAGTAGAACTTTTTGCTATGCTTAGAGTGGTGATCTATGATAATATTTATAGATCCTTGCATTCTGGTGACATGCAAGCTTGAGAAATCCAAATATAATTTTATGTACTTTTTAAGAAGAAGCTATTAAATATACAAATAGGCTTGAATATAAATTATGTATTTCCAGTTTCATCTTCCCCATTTCATAACTGATTTGTGCGTAGGTTTTCATATCTGAGAATGAGTCCAAAAGTGGTGAAAATAAAAATGTCTTTCCTAAATAACATTTTAAATAATGTTGCACTGGTGAGTCCTCCCTGATGGCACAAGGGCTTAAGTCTCGGGACTATGAAGTGCTCAGCAGCTACTGCAGCATGAGTTCAATCCCTAGCCAGGGAGCTTCCCACATTGCACAGCAGATCTCTCCTGTCTCACCTGCTGCTCCCCTCAGCAGTGTATTTCAGTAGATCTGCCTGTTCTGCTCTCCACTCTGTCTCTGGTGAATCCTCTCACCACCACCCCCACCTCTGGCCTGCACCCCAGCTCTTATATGCATAAATAAATAAATCTTAAAAAAATAATGTTGCACTGGCAATGCAAATAGGTAAATTAATAAGTTCTTTTGGGGAACTACTGTGTAGCACAGGTTCTGAGAGTTATTCTCTGAGTCCAGCATAGGAAGATATCAGGGAAAATGTCTACACAGACAAAAGATTGGTAACTCGATATTGTAACTATAAGTGTTTTGGAGGGCACAATGTTGGACTGCTTGAGAGGAGCTAAAAGGACCTTAACATGTATGTAATAACCTCTTTTTAGTCATGTATATCAAATCATGCTAAGTTCCTAGTACTTTTGTGTAACAAAGCTAAACTGTTCAAATCATTAGTTCCAGGTCGAAGTAAAGAAGTGAGTGATTTTACCAAGACTGTACTGAAGACAAAAGTGAAATTATGTGAATAGTCTCAAAGCCTACTCCACAGAAAGTGTAAAAGCACAGATAAGGTATTATGTTTGCCCATAATGCAACTTCTTGAAGCATAGCTGCTGATTGTTGAAGAGGGGAAGACATATGTCTGCTTTTCTTATAAAACTGCTAAGGATTTGCTGAAACTCTTTTGGAGGGAGGGATAGGATATTAGTTAAACTATTTTACACTTGTAGTTTTATTTTCTGAATAAGAATCAGTTGCATAAAACAGGCATATAGCAGTATATTTTCTCTACTAACAATGGGTGCCACTCTTTAAAAAGTTACCTGTAGTTTAGGCATCTGTCAAGGCATATCATTTAGGTGATGGAAGCTGGTATTTGGAAATCTGACCAGGGAAATTTGTAATATCTGAGAAATCAATAGCACAGTCATTGGTAGCACAGATATTTAGCATTTTTTGGTCACATTAGACTATAAGGAAATATTAGGGAATCATTATTTTATATGACTTTTTTTTAAGTTGTTTTCTCACAGTACTGAATCATCACTTTCTATCCTAAGTGTTTTAACAATATTCAAATAAGAAACCAAGTTTATGCTAAGAGGAAAATAGTAAACATTTTAACTTGGCTTTAAACTTTCAGTGGCTGTATTTAGAACAGAAGCTGTCCTCTTGAACAGAACTTTTGTTTTTCTTTTATTATTTTCAAAGAAATTGTATTTCCTTTTTCTGCTATCAATTGTAACAGTTGAAACATTTAAGTTTTCTTTTGGGTACCATGAAATGACAGATAAGTGGTTCTCAATGGATGGAGATATGCCCCACTCCCTAGAATTTGCTTTGGAGGGTTTTTTTTTTTTGTTTGTTTGTTTGTTTGTCTTTATTGGGTGTTACAATGCTAGGAAAACCAACTGTTTTTTTAATATATTAGGATGAAGGATGAAGGGGGGCTAGATGTTGCATAATGTGTCAGACAGTCCCACACAATGAATTGTCCCATGATTTGTGTGACTTTCAACTATCTCCCGAGTGGCAAATCTTTATATTTTGTTATGGTTTTCATATGTACTGAATTTTCCAGGAATGCAATTACTGCCTAAGTTTAGGGAAGATTTTATACAATTTCATTTATTTTTAGAGTTACAAGGAGTTGGCATAGGAATTCAAAATATGTTACCGAAGGCAGTATCACTTGTGGAATTTGAATTGCTAAAATGGATCATTTTGCATTTATATCTGTGAAATCGATGTTGAAAGAGCCTCTCTTATCTATACAACTCTGAATATATTTATCCCTTATTTTGAAATGACAAATACATTGAAGAAAGATTGACAATATTCAGTTGAATATTATCCTTTCTTAAATCTGAATTTATACATTACAAGTAAGAGCAAACATTTAGCCTCTTTTTCGTTTCCAGTGGAACCATGCATGAGCATTCAAACATTGAAATTCACATTATTTTACATATACATAAAATTTTATTTCTCCTTTATTTCACAAATGAGGCATTGTATTGATTCTTTGAGAGTCTCTTTGTGGGTAGGTTGTATTATCTGTAAGTTTCACTCCATGGTTGTAAAGGAGGTGAAAAGATTTGTTATTTGAAATGTTTACTAGCTTGGATAGGATTGAAAAAATAGTCCAATAGAGCCGTTCAAAACAAAATCCAAAAATTTTTTTTTATTTATATCTTTTACATTATCGTGTATTCCCTGTGGATTACCCACCATCAATTCACCCGTAAACCATCACCATAGTCCCTTGCACTCTTTTCTCCCCCTTTTTGAACCCTTATCCTCCTCCTCCCTCGCTGAATGTCTCTCATTTATGGTTGCTTAAAATACAAAATTTTTAATGAAAAAAATGTTGTGATACTTTTAGCACCTCAATTATTGCAACAATTTAAAAAGAATCATAAATTAGGAAGGGGAGAAAATTTTTAAAAAAGAAAGAAGAAAGAGGGAGTGAGTGAGGGAGAGAGAAAGAGATGTCTTTGAAGAGAACTATAGCCTTTCAGTCCCTCATCTGTTTCCCCAGGTGACTTG
This sequence comes from Scalopus aquaticus, assembly GCA_004024925.1. Classification (NCBI taxonomy): domain Eukaryota; kingdom Metazoa; phylum Chordata; class Mammalia; order Eulipotyphla; family Talpidae; genus Scalopus; species Scalopus aquaticus. The sequence goes on from PVIJ01019186.1 coordinate 4,185, forward strand.
GGTAGGATGATACCTGCACTTTGGTCCAGAGTTGGAAGCTCCCATCAGACTTAGAAAACTTCAAATATGTACCTTGCAGTGGAGACATGTATGTCTTCCTCATGTTTGATAAAACAGGAGTTAGAGAAGACAAAACAGGACAAAAGTGCCCGTGTTTTGATTGATTTTCACTCAGAGTTTCTGAAGATAATGTTTGCATGCAAAGATATAGTCACAAGGGAAAGAGAGACAATGAGAGACAACACAGCACTGCATCATGTTCTGCCTTAGCTTTGAGGATCACGTAAGAGGAAACAGGATTTCAACTGGTCTGTGTGGAGTGCCCTAGGAATGGTGTCTAAGAACTGGGTGGATGGCGGATGCCTTTGTTGAACCAAAGGCAATGCATTTGTTCTTGTCAAAGAAGCTCCAGGGAGCCCATGATTATGTCCAAGAAAGAGTTGGCCTTAAAGAACTGGCAGGTCCAGATTGTGCAGGCTGTCCTGTCAGGCAAGCAATAGTCAAACCACTTTACTTTGTCTTTTTCCTTGACTCTAACTTGGGACTATAGAGTAAGGAAGAAAATAAGTAGAGACAGAGAATAGAAGCCAAACTTTCTTACTTCCTTCCCTAAACCAGTGATCATCAATCATAGGCCTCTGTTGGGGGAGGAGAAGGAGAACTTTCACCTCAGAGTGAAGAATGAATTATTGATTAATACACTGGTTTGGAACTTTCTAATTTTGAAATGAGACTACAATTAAAAGTAATTACATCAACTGTATTATGTAAGAATGAGTCAATAAGAAATAAGGTCCTTTTGGATATTTATGTCACCCAGGGACAAAGGAAAGTTTCTACCACTGAAAAAATTTTGTTTGGTAACTTTTCATAGGTCATGAAATATATTAGATAAAATCATGCTACAGATATTGTTCTACGTTTTACCCCTTTTCTCCTGAAATGATCCATATTTGTATGCTGTCTTTATCTTCTCTGAAAAGATGTCCTTATATTTGTCATCTATATTTTCCTTGGTGATACTATATTAACATGCTTTCAATCTTTGTCACGGAAAGAAAAGGCCTACCTCCTGTTGAAGGATTTTAGTTTTCTTTTGAGTAAGTAGAAGAACTGTTTGAAAATGAACTTTTAGTCCATCAATAATTCACCAAGGCTTTAATGATGAAAATTTATATTCCCTTATAAAGGAACAATACATTATATACTTCCTATACATTATATACCACATCTCAAAAGTGCTAACTTCCACTGCAGTGGTTTCATTTATGACTCAATCGAAATTCATAAAAACAACAATATGAACTTATTGGGAAGAATTCACATTATAACAACATAAGCATGTGATTCTATTGGTAGCACAAAGGGTGGATATACAGACAACATGGTTAGAATCAGGAAACTGGTATGAACCAGTGGTGGCTTGGTCAGGAGAGTTCCTGCAGCTACCTGGTTGTAGGGTGGGTAGGGCCACTTCTCAGAGCAGAAAGTCCCTAGTGGCTTTTGCAAAAGCTTGGTGAATCCTTCAGGATCATGGGCATAGAATTCATAAACATCTCAAACTGGTTTGATTTGCTGCCTATATTTATACTACATTTCATAGGAATTGATTATCAGGACCACCTGTTAAATTTTAATTTTTTTTTTTAAAGATTTATTTTTTATTTATACATACAAGTTGGGGTACAGGCCAGAGGCGTGGGGCAGCGAGAAGGTTCACTAGAGACAGAGCGGGTAGCAGAACAGGCAGATCAGAAATACACTGCTGAGGGGAGCAGCGGGCGAGGCAGGAGAGGTCTGCCGCACCATGTGGGATTCTCCCCGGGCGGGCGTCGAACTCGCGTCGCCGCTGCCGACAGCTCCACAGCGCAGCGCTTTAACGCTGCGCCACCGGGGAGGCCCTGTTAAATTTTAATTTAGGTGGGTCCTCTTAGTTTGGGTCTCACCTTGCAGACACTCTTGTCGCTTTTTAAAATTGATGACTCAATTGCTCTAATTTCTTAGGGTCATTGTAATATCATTACAAATAACAGCACCCCCATGTTTCTCTTTCACTCTCAATACACTGGTACAGCACTACTGCACGTTAACAAAACTCACACAAATGTGTGAGTTTTCTGCACATCAAGCAATTCTGAAACACTGGATGTCCTGCAAGTCAACTCAAGTCTGATATATAGATCTGGAGATAGCACCAGAGCCCAAAGTTTAAGGGTCAGTTCCTAGAGACTATTCTGTTCTTGTTCAGCACACACACTTCAAAATCTAAACCCAAGTCTCTTCTAACCCCAACCCAGGTGGGAGTTTAGGTTAGGCTGAATGTTCCAGTGCTAATCGAGATTGTTTTACCCTTCCACACCATCCCCCCTCCATCTTTAGGTTACCTGGGACTTTCTGTTTTTTTTTTCTTTTTTTAAAATTTAATTTATATTCTTTACATTATTGTGTATCCCCTGTAGATTTCCCACCACCAAATCACCTATGCTGGGACTGCAAACTAGTCCAGCCTCTATGGAAAGTAGTGTGGTGGTTTCTCAAACAACTAAAAATGGAGCTTCCATACTCCCTAGCAATTCCACTCCTAGAAATATACCCAAAGGACACAAAAACATTAAACCAAAAGGTCACATGCACATCTATGTTTATTGCAGCACTATTCACAATAGCTAAAACATGAAAACTACCCCAATGACCCCAAATTGATGACTGGATCAAGAAGATGTGGTACAGGTATATAATGGAGTACTATTCAGCAATCAAAAATGATTAACGCAATTCTCAGCAACATGGATGGACCTAGGACTTTTCATTAACATAAACTCAGCAGTGGTTGGAAAGGGTGTTATGAATAACAAAAGGCACTTAGGAAATTCTAAGTGTTTAGGGACTTTGTGATAATAGGGAAAAGATCAAATATATATACTTTATTTTTAAATTTTAAAATCACTTCTATCTTTAACTGTTAATGTATTGTTTTGAATGTTTCAAAGTATTAGAAAGGAAAGCCTTTAGAGGATTACTTATAACTTCTTAATAATGGCTCTGAGGCAACAAAGAGATCTGGCTATTATGCAATTAATCTGGTCTACTGAAGAAGAGTAAAGCCAAACATCTCAAAGTCTGGTATTAATATAATCTCCATTTATAATAGCTTGAAAGAATTTATAAATATGTATGTTCCCTTTTCTGTGTCATTTGTCTAGGATGGTTTGGTGGTACTGGTTTCTTTTACATAAAGATTGAAGATGAGAATAATTCATGGTGTTAAAAAATGATCCTTTAAAATGCACAAGAGTCATGAAAGCTCTGTATTTACTGTGGGTTAAAGAAGGCGAAAGGGTGAAAATTAAGATTGCTATGTGTATAGAGAAAGGTATTAATTCCTCAGTATTGTTCCACCTAAATAAAACTTTCCTGAGTAATGAAATAAAGAATTTGCTCATATGTCTAAATTTTGACTATCTGCTAACCTACGGAAACAAATTTTTAATGATGTTCTTAATCTTTAAAGACATAAGTTTCAGGAATGAATCACCTTAGAAACATATGAAGTTGAGTTAAGCATCCTCTGCATCACAGACAAGTCCATTATAAAAGGGAGCTTTCCACCATTTAAATTTATGAAACTTATATTTACTTATATATAAAAGATATCTTATGAAAAAAGTAGTTTAGGGTTTGAGACTTAAAATTGTGTTACTAAATATAAATATATTCCTTTCATATTAGTTACCCTATAAACTGTTGTATGAATGGGTTAGATTCAACTATGAACTTTGGGTTAAACATGGACTATTTAGCACTAAGTATAACCTACTAAATTGACCAAGAAGAAATAATCTGCAAGGACAAAAGAATGGGAAAGGAGACACCAATAGATATGAGATTGTAGCGTTAAGCAACCAAAATTCAACGAAGTTAATTTAAAAAAATTGGCTTTATTTAACAAATTATGAATTGGTCAGTAACCCATCTGGCAAGTAGAAATGTTCAGGCAAGATGGTCTACAAAATGAAAGGGTTTTATAGACAGAAAGATGGTGGGACAAAGTTATTAGCAAAACAAAGAAAGATTGTTTCAGAATAAGCGAACTTCCTTTAGTAGAAGGTTGAGGGTCTTATGCAGATTACTGGTGCTGAAATTATTCTAGATCAATTATTTAAAATTCCACTTTGGGAAAGATTGAAACACAATTAGTTTAGGGAGTTAGTCTTGGTGAGGCTTAGCCTTTACCGTGAGCATAAAATTAAACTTTGTTATTGTAAAAAAGTTGCTTCAGTAGATTGTTAATTCCCAAGGCACAACTTAATGAAAGCTGAATAATACATATGTAAATAACTAATAGCAAGTGATAAAGACATTAATTGACCCCTAAATTTAATAGCAATATGCACATATATTAGTTTATCAGATCTACATGGAAGTAATTGTGAGCAATGAAATGAAGGAAGTCATTATTAAAATATTTTAGAATTAAAAAAGAATGCTCCAATGTAAAAGTTTAATTAGCATTTATGTTGTGTTGTGTTTCAAGTAACTGTTTATGAATTTGCTTTGTGGAACGTGAAAAGGCCTTATAGTTGGAAAGGGCATATCCAGGCACAATACCTTTCACTTAAACCTCTAATGTTGTACACATGATGTCAGGCATATGATATAAACATTATTAGACTCACAAAATTCAAGAGAACATAATGTTGAATAAAGAAACAACAGAACCAGATTCAGAAATGACCCAAAGATCAAAGTTATATCATAGGGATAAATTTCTTCTGGTGAAGTAAAGTAATTGGTGAAAAACTCCAGAAGATAATGATAACATCCCAGGCATTGGGTAACTTCAGGTGGTCATTAAAATTTTGTGGCTTATTGTGGCTGATAGTCCATACAGAACTTATATAGGTAAATTATAAGAAAACTATAAGTAAATATTTGATTAGTGCTTCATAAATAGTAGTTAACATTACTATTCATTGCTTTTATAAATACCAAAGATTACTGCAAAGTTAAAAGGTGGAAAAAAGTGGGCCTCCCCAGTGGCGCAGCGGTTAAGCGCTGCACTATGGAGCTGTCGGCAGTGGTGACGCAAGTTCGACACCCGGCCGGGGAGAATCCCACATGGTGCGGCAGACCTCTCCTGCCTCACCCGCTGCTCCCCTCAGCAGTGTATTTCTGATCTGCCTGTTCTGCTACCCGCTCTGTCTCTGGTGAACCCTCTCACCGCCCCACAGCTCTGGCTTGTACCCCAGCTTGGATGTATAAATAAAAAAAATAAATCTTTAAAAAAAAAAGATGGAAAAAAGTATGACTATTACTTTACAATTCAAGATTTGGATTACATTTTTTTAACATTGATATTTTAAAATTAAGAACATTATACTTTTCAAACTTGGAAGTTTTATGCCTGTGTGTGTGTGTGTGTGTATGTGCATGCATGTGTGGGTACATATACACATGTTATATACAAAAACATATCTTTTTGTCAATTTGGAAACTATTCCCATTGTTTGAGGAGCATCTTCAAATTACATTAAAAGGAAAACAAATATCTAATATGACACTAACAATATGGTGTTATTAAAATATAATTGGATGTTTATTGCTAAGAACTAGCACATTGAAATCTACATATCAATTTTTGCATTTAAAAATTACAAGTATATATCATTTTATTCATTCATTAATTCATTTATTTACTCCTTTAAATAAACTTATTATATGTCTGTCTTTTGTCAGACTAGAAATAAAATAGTATTGAATAAATTTCCTGCATCTCTATTTCCTTTTGAAAACAGAAATATGAATATGATTTATATTATTTATTTATTTTTTATTTATATTATTATTTTTTAATTTATTTATGACATGGGTATTGTCTTTGTTACATGAATTCATTTGACATCCTCGAATTGACTAGTCATATAATAACATCGGAAATGCAGTGTAAGCTAGGCAAGTTTTTGTGATATCAAGCTGTTGGTCAGGATTTCCAGAAGTGGTATATCATAAATACTATGTTCTTTACTCTTTTAATTCAAGTTCCCATGAAGAATAATAAGTAAAAGTTACCTCCTACACCTTTAACAAGTCACCAAATTGACTCAAAATCTGCTTGATTCTTGTGTTCACTTTTCTGTTTGTTAAATATAGGTCTTAACATTTGTCAGTTATTAATTTTAGAATTTATATATAGAAGTTACTACTCATACATTTTTGGACCTTAGTCACATCTATAATATATAGGAATTAATTGACAAAAATAAGTTTATACAATGCCATATGGAACTAGTGATATGTTTTATCTTAGTCATTTGTGCATTATGTCACACATACACATATATTTTGTGTTTTTTTCATTTATATATATATATTACATCATTGTTCATTTTTGAATAATGTTTGATTTTTTTCCTCTCAGGTATAATCCCCATAAAATTCCCACTACCAAGTCACTTGTAAACCATCACCATAGTCCCTTGTGCTTTTCCCTCCCGTTTTGATCCCTCTTTCTACCCCTCCCTTGCTGTATATCTCCAATTTATAGTTTACCTGCTAGGTTTGTCCTTTTTTTTCTTTCCCTACCCCTTCTTTGGTTTCCTTATATACCTCCTATAAGTGAAGCCATCCAATATTTTTCTTTTCCTTCTGACTTATTTCACAGAGCATAATCTTTTCCAGCTCCATCCATGTTGCTGCGAATGGCATGAGTTTATCTTTTTTGATTACTGAGTAGTATTCCATCATGTATATATACTACAACTTCTTGATCCATTTATCTGTTTTTGGACTATAGGTTGTTTACATATCTTAGCTATTGCAAAGAGTGCTGCAATGAATATAGGAATGCAGGTTTCCTTTTGAATTAATAATTTCGTGTGCTTTGGGTAGATTCCTATGTAGATCTATTTTGTGTAATTTGAGGGTCCTCTACACAACTTTCCATACTGGTTGGACCAGATTGTATTCCCACCAACAATATAAAAGTGTTCCTTTTTCTCTACATCCTCACCAGCATTTGCTGTTGTTAATTTTTTAAATGTGGGCCATTCATACTGGCGCGCGCGCACACACACACACACACACACACACACACACACACACATTTTAAAGCTATTTGAGGTAAATAAAATTAAATTGTATATTATGGTTCTATAAATAGTATGAATATTCAGTATTGTAGTACAGCTATCAACTTCGTAGATTTACATTGACAATTTCCCTTTTGTTTAGTATTTTACTAATATTTAGTAATTATGTAAAGTATTTTATATTAGTGGAATTACCCTTAACTATTTTAAATTTTTGGATTTTTTTGTGTGCATATTTAAAATGCATTTAAACAGAAAAATTTCACATTAACTGTCTTAGTTACACTCAAGTAGTACATATTCTATATAATGTATTCTATATAAATAATATAATATATTCTATATAAATAAGTACCATCTAGGCCCAACTAAAAACATGAACACCTATTAGTAGGAAGGAGTCTACAAATAGTTAATTTTAGAATACACTAACTAATTGAACAAAATTAAGTTACTCTTTTCGCATTAACTATATAGTTGCATGTTTGATTTTTCTTGTGCCTTTCAAGGAGAGTAAATACAATAGCTTACAAGCAAGGTGACAAAGGTCTCTTAATTTAGTTGAATAATGTGCAGAGATTGAATAGAACACTATCTGATTTTGGTCAGCTATGAGGAAATAAGTGCTCAGGACTCAGTCTAGTCCAAGACTGAAACTTCAGAACAAATGTGAAAAAATGCTTTTTGGAACTCAATATTCTGGGTGAATTGATAAAATTAGATATTGTGTGATTTTGTAAAATCTTGTACCTAAACAGTTGTTCATAGAGAGAGGAAGCATTAATTTATTGCTTGAGTTTGTGACAGTTTAAATAAACCTGGTTATACCCAGGAGCAGAAAGTCATTGGTGAAATTAAGTTTAATCAGGAAGGAAATTATATTTTTACTCAAGAAATACATATCTTAATTCCATGCTTAAGCATGAGAGACAACCTCCCTGGATGAGACTATCCCTTTTGGCCCCCCTAAAATCTAGTCAAATGAGTGCAACTCAACTAACTCCACTCCCCCGCACTCACGCAAGTTCTAGGTATAGAATCCATAATAAATTACTCTGAAGCTCTATGTAAACCAGGTTGAGATATCTGTCCACACTGTCTTTTCCAGACACTTTTATGGTAATCTAGTCTCTTCCAAATTCCTGGATTTTTTTTTTTTAATCTTATTGACTTCGTGCTTAGATGGTCTTTCCTTTTAATAGAATAATCTTTTTGGACAGCTCCTACTGTTCCTTACAAAACTATTGAAGCAAGTGATGTTCCACATTCAACTCACTCTTCAAGGATATCCTGACACAACTTAGATCTTAGAACCCAAGATTATTCTGTTATTTGAAAAGGCACTTGACAGCCAAGATTTAAGTCTTTAAGTTCCAACTTGTCTCACTTTCAGAGAGAACTTAAATTACAGAATCAAACTTTTGTGGTACTTCTACAGTGAATCAACAAATGCATGCTCATCGACTACAATAAGCCAGATACTGTGCTATGTGTCAGGACTTCAAGGGTACCAATTAAAAGGACAGACCTTTTTTCCTTACTGGATTCTGAATAATTTAAGAAAAAAACCAGCAAGGCAGATGGAAGTAAAATATCATCTCTTACTCATAGAACAAGATTGAGGACATAGATTCATGAAGGAACTGAGTGAATCAATTAACTGAGTCCCAGAATTAGGAAGACTTAACCATGCAGTCCTTATAGCGCTGGGTCAGGAGAAACCTTACCGCAGAGAGACTTAAGACCCAGTGTGAAGTGAAATGCATCCTCTTGCAGGCAGGAAGCTCTCAAGAGGGAGCATGCCAGTTAGTCTTCCCAATTTTTCATTTCCCTTAGGAAAAGAGTGAGGGAGATATCAGATAAAGGGACAGGGAGATATCAGAGGTATGCTTAGGGAAATATATTTCCATGTTGGGCCTCCTTGGTGGCGCGGCGGTTGGGCGCTGCGCTGTGGAGCTGTCCGCAGCGGCAATGCGAGTTTGACGCCCGGCCGGGGAGAATCCCGCATGGTGCTGCAGACCTCTCCTGCCTTGCCCGCTGCTCACCTCAGCAGTGTATTTCTGATCTGCCTGTTCTGCTCGCCGCTCTGTCTCTGGTGAACCTTCTCTCTGCCCCACACCTCTGGCCTGTACCCCAGCTTGTATGTATAAATAAATAAATCTTTAAAAAAAAATATATATATATATATTTCCATGTTAATCAGGAACAGAATAATGAATTCTCTGTGACCAAATGCAGGAGGGATACATTTGTGCACAGACAAGGCTTCTCCCCTCATTGAGTTTAAAACCTAACTGAGGAAAACAGGTGTTAAACATGCAACAACAAATGATGAACTGTGATACAATTCTTTTGAGAGCTGTACATTCAGGGAACAGATCTTGAGTAAGGAATTACTGATTTAGAAATTTTCAATAATTTTTAAAATTAGGAATAAGTATTTTAATAATTGTTTATTTACAAAAAATTTACAAAGCTACAAAGACTCCCCTCTAGAATATAGGGAAACTGAAGAAAGGGTCAGAAAAAATAAAAAGACAAAACTAGAAGGCCAATTATAGATCTGAGACATACAGCAGGGAGGGGAAGGGAGAGGGTCAAAACAGGAAAGAATAGCACAAGGGACTCTGGTGATGGTCCACAGGTGATGTGGTGGTGGGATATTTATGGGATTACACCTGAGGGGAGAAATCAAATATTGTACAAAAATGAACACTAGTGTAAGAAAATAAATAAAAAGGATAAAGCTCCCTCTACCTGTTAACTAGCTGTTTCTGAAGTTTATATCTTTACGTAACTATGGTTCATTTGTCAAAACTAAGGAAACAATACTAATAGTTGCCATTTCCTAATTTCCACATTTTATTTAGATTTTAGCAGTTTATTCAGTAATCTTTTTTCTGTTCCAGGATCCCATCCAGGATACAATATTACATGTAGTTGTCACATCTCTTTAGGCAGCTTTGATACAAGTTTAAATCTCAGATTACTTTTCCTTATTTTGGAATTAGAGAGCAAATTATGAAAACCAAACAGATTTTTAGAAAAAAAAATGTTCTCTAGCAACTCATAGTAAATATATTTTGTTAGTTTTTGTAAAGGACCAATGATTTTTTTATTGTTATTTTTATTTGTTTTTTACATTACTGTGTATTCCCCGTAGGTTTCCCACCACCAATTCACCCATGAACCGTCACCACCGTCCCCTGTGCTCCCCTCGCCCCCGTTCTGAGCCCCAATCCTCCCCCCTCTCTCACTGATTGTCGCTCTTGTATTTGGTTCCCCTATATTCCTGTTATAAGTAAGACCATTCGATATTTTTCTTTTTCCTTTGGCCTATTTCACTGAGCATGATCCCTTCTAGTTCCATCCATGTTGTTGCAAATCACATGTGTTTATCTTTTTTGAATGCTGAATAGTATTCCATTGTGTATATGTACCACATTTTCTTGATCCAGTCATCTATTTTTGGGCATCTGGTTGTTTCCATATCTTCAATATTGTAAATAGTGCTGCAATAAACATACGGGTGTATGTATCCTTTTGGAATAGTGTTTTTGTTTCCTTTGGGTAGATTCCCAAAAATGTTATTGCTGGGTCATATGGAAGCTCCACTTTTATCAGTTTGAGGAAATGCCATATGGCTTTCCATAGTGGTTGGACCAGTTTGCATTCCCACCGGCAGTGTAGAAGAGTTAAAGGACCAGTGATTACACAGATTATAAAGAAAAGAAAAGTCATATAGGAATGTTAGCAAAGCAGTGAGATGGAAGAAATAGTGCTGCTGAAGTCAAATAACTTTGTTTTTTAAAATTTCATTAAGTATAAGGAAATATTTTGGAAAGCTTATGCCATTTTTAATGCTGAGTTTTGTTTCATTATTTAAAAGTGTTAGAGTAATAATGGTTGTTATATTGGTAATAATCAGTAGTGACTGGTAGATTAAAATGGTTGTACAACAATAGGAATTTGCCTATTTTTTCTGCAGTAGCCGATCAATGGCTTGGTGATATTTCTTTTCATTATGTGGAAATATTAATTTTATGTCACTTTAAGACTATTTTTTCTCTAAAATTGAAAAAGATGAATAGTAAAGGAAAGTGAATGAAGATCAAAGTATGAAAATTGTTGTTTTTATGCACTCTTAAAATTCCAAATAAATCCTACCATAGACAATGTTATGCACATGTAATGCACATGTAAGAGATAGCAATTTAGGTGTAATTGTTTAAAATATGTTCTCCTTTTTTTTAGCTCAGGTGGAAGTTATAAAATTTTAGTTGCTTTCTTTTGGTACAGTCTTGCTTGATAATATCTTGCTTTACTAAATCTTTGCGAGCTAAGTTTGTCATAGTTTCTATGAAATATTCATAAATAAAAAATAAACAGTTGCTCTTACTCTGTAAATCCACTGCTATAATCAGAAAATCCATTGTCTTCACATTCAAAATATTCTGAATCCTACCACTTCTCTCATCCTACTATTCTCATCCAACTTACTATCTTCTCTCATCTCAGCTAATGGCATCCTAATTTACCTTCTTAGCACTATTTCCACCTAGACTCTGGTCTCTCAGACCTCTTTCTAGAGATTCTTCAGTGTGAATCAGGCCTGGCTCTCACTCTCCCTGACTTCCCATTGCACAGAATACAACTTGAAGTCCCAACCATGCTGCCTGGTTACCCCTCTGGCCTCATCTCCTACTGCCCTCCTTCCTCTTCAACCTCCTTGAATATTGCAAGCTCTGTCCTTTTGTCTTGAATATACATGCTTTTAAATGCCTGTCTGTTCTGTCAGTGCAGTTGCCATGTAAACTTATGTAGCAGAAACTTGTTCTTGCTGTTTTCTCAGCTCCTGGTATAGCATGAGGCACATAAGGAAGCCCTAAAAAAAATGTTAAATAGATGAACAATATGAGGACAAAATGAAAGCCAACATTCTATATTTTAGATAAATGAGGAAAACATGGAGGGTAAGCAGAAAATTTTGCATTTTCCCAATTCTGTGTCTTTAAGTTTACTGTAGGAACTAGTGAGTACTAACTAGTCCATGAAGTTTTGAGATATAATGATAGAAATGATTTATTTTCTAGGTTATTGAGAAATGAGAGCAAAGTGATGTGAGGATTAAAAATTAATCAAAGAAGACAACCACGGCTATTTAAGGCGTTAACGTTATGCAATTCAGTCACACATATTTGTCTTTTCCTTTTAAGTATGTGGGAGGTGCATTGTGTCATCTCTAGCCATGATTGTTTTCTTTTTTTTAACACTTAGTATTCTTGTTCTATATCTCTTATTCATTCCTTTAAACTCAATAGATTCATTAAAAAAATATTTTTCAACCAAAAAATCCATAATGAGATTTCATCCTGGGAGTGACAGGGATGGGACTGTCATCCATATGTCAGAATTGAAAATGTCTAGAAAAGCTACATTGTGCTCTGATGGTTCATGGGTGAGTTGGTGGTGGGAAACCTGTGGGGAATACACAATAATATAAAGGATATAAATAATAAATAAATATACATAAAATCTATATTGTGCTCACTGATCACTTTAACACTAAACAAATTGTACAAATTGGAATGTGCATAGTGCATTTGTAATTAAGCGTTTCATTACAGATTTATACACTGAGCTCTGTGTGAGATTATATTGAGGAAAATAAAAAAGGATTTCATAACAATTGAAAACAATTATAATAGATGAATGCACTAATGGCTTGAGATTATATAACTGATAACTAGAAGGTCTGCAGCTTAGGACAAAAATTGTCAGGAAAATAATTGTCAGTGGCAATCCTTATCTGTGATTGGCCTATTCTCTTTGCTAAGATTAGAACAAAGGCAGAGTTTAGGGCTAAATTACTCTATGTAAAGTCAACAAATAATGTGACATGCATGGTATCTCTAGAGATGTGTGGATGCCAGGGAAATCAGGCCTACATAGAGCAGAGGCAATTATAAAACTGGAGATGATAAGGGCACCCACAGTTGATCAGACTACCTTTTAATAGAAAATAAAAGGTAACCAAAAACAATAATCCAAAGACTCCTGTCCCCAACAAATCAAATTGTCTCATGTTGTATCCCCTTTCAGATGTTATCTTCATGTAAAATGATTTTTACAATATGGTAATACTGGTAGTAGAGTTATGACGCATGTTGTTAGAGATTTTGCTTTCATCTCTTTCAGAAATAAGAGTAGCAACATGTCCATTGTACATGTGAAGGAACACTCTGAACTCAGGATAAATTCCCACATCTTTAAAATGGGAAATAAGCTATTTGTTCCCTGCTTTTCCATCAAGTCTCCCCTCTTACCACGCAAAACATTGCTTTGCTTATGCCCTGTGCTTCTGTGCTCCAATCATATTTAACTACTTTGCATAATCTGAAACCACAGGTTTGTTCCATGCTACACTGAGCATGTTTATGTTGCCTTTACCTTATAGAAAGTTCTTTCAAGCCTACATTCTTCTCTTAATCCTTCCTTGAAGTTTTTCTTACCTGGCCTTTAGAACTATTTTTTTTCCTTTGTAGTTTTATAGTCTATACATTGCCAGTAGCAATTCATGGAAAAACTTAAATTCTATCCTAAAATTTTCAAGGACTGTATTATCCCAAGGCCTAAAACAGTCCCAGGTAGAAGTGCCAAGTCTATGTTTAGTGACTGAAGGATATCTTTTTTTTTCCTACAGAACTTTCAAGCATGTCAGAGCAAGTGTGTAACATTGTTGTACCCTATCATTCATCAAATATTTCTCTGGTGTACCTGCTATGTGTTAGGCATTGTTCTTGGTGCTGAGGATATACCAGTAAACAAAATATTGTTCCCATTCTCATACATTTTAGACAAAAAAATGAGCACATAGACATTTAATATATCAGGAAGAGGTAACTGCTGTAAAACACACACACACACACACACACACACACACACACACTCTCTCTCTCTCTCTCTCTCTCTCATACACACACTCTCACACACACAGCCACCAAATAAAGGATAGAGGTGATGTGCAGCACTATTTAGTCAGGCTTGTCAAAAAATTCCTAGTGGAAGGCCTTTCCATGAATTCTGAAAAGGCTGAGCTAAGAATAATGCACAAATTAAAAAGTAGAGTTTGGAAAAGGAGGAATAGAGAAGGTGAAAACCATGAGGTAGAAGCATTCTTGAATTCTCTGATAAACTGCAAAGAGGCTAGTGCTGACTGGAGGGAGAAAGGAGCGAATAGGAAAGGATAGGGAATGAAGTTGGAGCCGGAGCAGGAGTCACAGTGTGCTGGGACTGATAGGACTTGGCAACAGTCAGAAGTTTTCACAACTCCCTCTCTGGAGTCAAGCATTTGCTAGAACAGCTCACATAACTCAGGGAAACACCTTTACCAGTAACTCCTATGTTACTCCTTTAGGAAACCCTCTGAACTCCATATTTTGGGATTTTTATGGAGTCATCATCATATAAGCATGATTGATCACTAACAGTCTATTCATGCTCAGAGGATGGGGGGTAGGGAATGGGAAAGTTCCAAACTTCTAATCATGCCTTGATTTTTCTTGATTTTTCATGTGACCAGCCTTTTCCCTGAAGCTACAGAAAAACTTGAGTCTTGATGACAGTCACCTCATTAAAACAAAACCTGTTACTCAGGAATTCCAAGGGATTTGAACCAGAGTCAAAGACCAAATATCAAACAAAACAAGCCCCCCCCGCCATGTTCCTAGTGCTCTTATCACTTAATAAATTAAAAGAATTTTCAGACCTCTATACTAGGAACAGAGCAGGGGCTAGGGGAGAGATAGAGACTAATATGTATTGTCTACTATTTCTGTGTAGATTTCCCTGATCACCCCAGTTAGAAATATTCTTCTCCCCACTTTTTCCCTCACTGCTCTGATTCAGCTTTTTAAAAACTTTACTTTATGATTATTCAGATCCATGTCTAGTAAGACATTGAGCTCTTTGACAGAGCAAAAGCAGTACCTGAACAAGTTTTGTTTTTATCTGTAGTAAATATGTAGTAGATATTCAATGAGCATTTGTTGACTGGATGAACACTTGTTTGTGTGTGTATGTGTGCATTCATAATTCTATTGCATTACATTTTTATCTTTGGTATCCTGATATCTTTTCTATGTTGTATATAGGACAGTTTTCAGTTTAGGGGCTGTAGCTATTTGAAGAGGTTGAAACTTTTTTTCTTAGATTCACAATAGGCTGAAAACCTTGATAGAAAAAAGTAGCAGTCCCATTCCTGAGTAGCATCAGGTATTCCATTAGCTGCTGCTATTTTGTAGTAGTTCACAGCAATATAATATTTTTTTAAAAGCTGTGTTGTGTTGTGTCTGTGAAAGGCTTATTATGTTTTCTTATTGGGAGTTTCCTGGCTTCTACTCACAAGATTGTATTATCCTAATTGTTAATTCTCCAAATATACCACTCAAGGCAACAATAAAAATAGGACATGGTTTGTGCTACATTCCAAGTATGTGCAAAGATGCCCTAATTGGAAGATACTACTTTTTCTTACTTTGAGTTTCTTAATATTTTTTTTCTTTAGCCACTCAATGTAGTTGTCAAATAAATCATGATTAAATGCTGACTCATTAATGGACCAATAACTGAAACACTCTCTGAATCATAATCTTCTTGTCTATAAAGTAGAGATAATAATCCTACCTATCTTACAAGATAGTAGTCAGGACCGTGGTCATACAGCATGACCCAAGCACATAGGGGATGGCAATAAATGTTAATGAGATAGTGATCAAAAAATGCTATGAGATTTGAGCCAATGTCTAAATCTAGACTATTGCCTTATAGAGTCTGCTCTCAATTCATAGTAGCTAAAATAATAATAAAGATGTTTATGATAGTAGAAATAGCAATGATAAGAATGACAGCAAATATAACTTTATTTTTTATTTTTTTAATTTATTTTTTAAATTTATATCTTTTACATTATTGTATATTCCCCGTGGGTTACCCACCACCAATTCAGCCGTGAACTGTCACCACAGTCCCTTGTGCTCTTTTCTCCCCCATTTTGAACCCTTATCCTCCCCCTCCCCTGCAGAATGTCTCTCACTTTGGTTGCCTGCTAGTTTTTGTTTTTTTGTTTTGTCTGTTATTTCTCCTTCTGATACCTTATTTGGCTCCACTATATTCCTCCTGTAAGTGAAACCATTCGATATTTTTCTTCTTCCTTCTGGCTTATTTCGCTGAGCATGATCCCTTCTAGCTCCATCCCTGTTGCTGAAATTCAGGACTGACTTCAACAGTGAATCTTGTTCTCATTGCCTTACATTTTTGTTGATAATATAAATGATTGGTTTGCATCTTTTGCCTTTTACAATAATTTGAAGATTTTCCATTTATCCCACTGTTTTCTTACTCCCTTCAACTAGGGAACTGTTATCTCTGTACTTTCATCAAAACACATATGCTTTTCCTCATTTTTACGTCTGTTCTCAAACCACCAACTGTTAAAATTCTATTCTTTGTTCAAGAATTATCTTAAGACGCTTCCATTTTGTTACAGAGTTCTAATTATCATGTAAACTAGATCCAATACTTTATAGATTAAGAACTCAAAATCTAGAGACAGACTATCTACCCAACATCTCCTGGGTAGTTAGTCATAGTGGAATTAGAACTTAAACCTCCGTTTTTATTGGACCATGATGCTTCTCAAGATATACATGATTTGAAGTCCATGTTTTCAGCATGCATGCCAATGAAGAGGTCTTTCTTCTCTGAACTATTAATAGAAAGTTTATTGCTTTTATTTTGCATTTAGGACTCATATCTAGATTTTTTTCCCCCAAGTGGGTCAGTCTTGTCTCTGCAAGATCATGTGTTTCTCTTAATGGGTACAATGTCTTGTATTTTTTTCTAAATGTTCAGCACAGTGTTTTGTATTTATATGCTGCTTAGTTATTTGCTTGCTGAATTGATTTGAACTAAATTATAAGAATGTCACACAGCTCCAATAGCTGTAATGAATTTTGCTTAGCTTTCTTGACTTGGTTCTCTATTTCTTGTGAAATAGTTTATGTCTGAATATCTGCTGACCAAACAGCTGAAATTTGTCTGGAGAAAACTTCCAGTGAGAATTGCTGAGGTACTGAATAGTTTCTCAAGAGTAGACTGACAGGTATTAACTGTTTTCAAGTTTGCTATTTGTTCCACGGTCTATTTCAACATTGCCCAATAACATATGACCAACTGCATCTCCTCTTGTGTAGATACTTTAAGAACACTATCAAGCACCAGAAAATTAATGCTTTTGGGGCACTGGAAAATGTTCATGGCTCATAAATATATATATAAGGAAATTTAAACTAAGTGTGGGTTTCATCTTTCTTTTTACAAACAGATTCATTTGAAAGTTGAAATTTTTTTTGTCTTTTTTTTTTTTAAAGATTTATTTATTTATACATACAAGCTGGGGTACAGGCCAGAGGCATGGGGTGGTGAGAGGGTTCACCAGAGACAGAGTGGGGAGCAGAACTGGCAGATCATCGGAAATACACTGCTGAGGGGAGCAGCTGGGGAGGCAGGAGAGGTCTGCCCCACCATGTGGGATTCTCCCTGGCCCAGCGTCGAACTCGCATGGTGCGCTGCCGACAGCTCCACAGTGCAGCGCTTAACCACTGCGCCACCAGGGAGGCCCTGAAAGTTGAAATATTGAAATAGTTTTTGAATGTTGAAATATTTATTCAATCACTATCAATGCCAAGGATTGTGCCAGTTAATGTCATATACATTAATTAATTTGATTCCCATAAAAATTCTGGAACATGAGTGCTATTATCCTCATTATATCAATGCTTAAATTGGGAAATGGAAGGGCTGTGTGATCTGCTCAAGTCACACAGTTAGAAAACAGCATAATTGTGATTTAAATAAAATCTCTTGATGAGTCCAATGCTACTGTTTATAAATATTACAAATAAGCTTTAAAAATATTTTTGCATTATTTAAAAAAATAAAATATCCTGTACATACCAAGATATACATTGAATTTGTACTATCATCATTGTTCTATCTTTATAAATTTTGACAATTTTCAAAATTAGATGCTTACTTCAGTGATACCCTTTTGAATATAACTGTAACAAAGGGTAAATGGCATATTTAAGATACTTCAAGGATTTTTATTTATTTGAAAATCTGGTAAGGATGAGCTACGTAGGGCCTCCCTGGTGGCGCAGCGGTTGAGCACTGCGCTGTGGAGCTGTCAGCAGCGGCAACGTGAGTTCGACGCCCAGCCGGGGAGAATCCCAAGTGGTGAGGCAGACCTCTCCTGCCTCGCCCGCTGCTCCCCTCAGCAGTGTATTTCTGATCTGCCTGTTCTGCTCCCCATTCTGTCTCTGGTGAACCCTCTCGCTGCCCCACGCCTCTGACCTGTACCCCAGCTTGTATGTATAAATAAATCTTTAAAAAAAAAAAAGGATGAGCTATACATACAAATCTTAGATGATAATTATTTGGTTTAAAAATATAACACCAAATATATCAGATCCTGTATTATATTATTAAATCTACTACTTTTTTATTGGTTGGATAATATCACCGTGTATCATTATTATCTATTATTTATTTTGTTCTATTGCACAGACCCAGAATTCACTAAATAGGCAATTGCAAAAATCTCCTCATGCCAATGTTTAAAAACAGGGTTTCTAATAATACTAGGAAATTGTATTTAGTGGTGACAGATGATCTCTACTTATAAAAATGATAATTTTATTATTTTAAACTTAATTATGAATGTCTGGGTTTGCACTTCACTGACTGCCTTTGACCACTATGGATGGTAAGTCAGAATCAGAGGAGAGAAAAGCCCTTTTAGAAATCCTGCCTTTTGCAACAACATGGTTGGCCCTTGAGGGCATTATGCTAAGTGAAATAATCCAGTCGAAGAAAGATAAATATATAGAAAAGTCAGACTCCTAGAAAAGAGTAGAAGAGCGGTTGCCAAAGGTGGAGCATGGAGGGAATACTGAGAAGTTGGCAAAAGAATGCACACTTTTGCTTTTAAGATGAATAAGATCTGTGGATCTAATATATAACATGTTGACTATAGTTGATAACACTTTACAGTTGAAATTTGCTATGAGAGCAGATCTTAAATGTTCTAGCCCCCCCCCCCCCAAAAAGCTGAAGATGACAAGTAAGGTGATGGATATGATAATGTACTCAAAGGGGGAGGAATCCCTTCACAATGTATATATGTATAATCATTCCATTGTATACCTTAAGTATCTTACAATTTTTTTCAATTATACTTCAGTAAAGATGGAGAAAAAGGTATATCCTTTCTCGTGAAGATAGAAATTGCTGCAAGCTCATAAGAATTTGAATTTCTAAAGTCCATACCACCATGCTTTTGGGGCATTGCAGTAAATCTAGGATAAGGAAAATTGGAATTGCTACAAATGTGAGTGGATTGAACTGTGGATAAACCTGAGGATGTCTGGCAAGAATAACCGTTTTCTTTATCTCACAAACCAGTTTCTGCTGGGATCTAAGAAAAGGCCATTTTCTATTAACATTGTTCAAAGACAAATACTCTCATTATATTTTTAAGCTGTTGTTACCTGGGGAAGCTTAAACTTCTTTGATATAATATTTAAGTAGAAATTCCCCCTCCCCATTATTATTGTAAACTAAATGTAGACTTTCAAAAAAGTCTACCAGGATGCTGAAATGCTGTAACTACTATTTTAATTTGCAACAATTATTCTGCTTTTAAAATAAAAATGCTTAACTACAAGAACAAAATTTGGCAAGTTGTAGGTGTTTCCAGTGGGGGAAAATAAATCAATGCTTCTATAAGCTTAGTAAAAGTTGCTTCAAAGTACATTTTCTGCCACTGAGTTCTAACAGTGGCACTTTGCCCCCTGGAAAAACTTTCAGCAGACCAATTTTATCTATTTTTTTT